>CABFWB010004831.1:27722-38262 GCA_902151455.1 Timema bartmani | reverse complement strand
CCCCCCCCCCCCAATACACTATTTCTATAACATTTTTAGCCTTCCAGCATGCAGCTGGCGTATTACTAGCCTAAATAAAATTATACTTCCAGAAAATTTTATCCGAATCATCCCAAGTTTGAGATATCGAGAGTTGACTAATTAATTTACTAAAAAACAGTGTGACAAACAAAATAGCATTTGTCAGCGCCACTAAACCTTTTTTTATTAGCATCGAGTCTTACTCCCCGCTTGGGTTACATTCTTGTGTATTTATTATACTAATGGTTTTAGGGGTTAGGAAAGTTATATTCAGAGGACGTGTAACAGCATTTGTATGGAGGGAGACTGGAAAACCTTTTTGGAAAACAACCCTCAGCACACCCAACCTAGATTCAAACCTCGATCTCCCCGTCCTCGGCAGTTTAGTATACTCGGAGAGTAGTGAGTTAGATCACGCTGCCACAGAGGCGGGTCACCAAACCTTAAAATCACCACCAGTCAACTTTGTGTGGCATATACACTAGGCGAACGAATTCGTTCGCTTAATGTTTACATAGGAACAAACACCATCGAATGCATTTGTTCGCCTTAGCCAAGGTTCGCTCACTAGTCAGTAAATCAAAGGATGTTCGCTAGCAGGCTGTTGTGTGTACGCAGTAACAAACATCGACAGCAAACCGAAAAAAATATTGTCTTTAAGTGTGGCCATGGAGTAGAGTAATAGTACTCTTGTATTACTGGACAACCAGCAAAAGTGAACATCTGTGAAAATATTCAGTTCGCCGAGTGTGGACGGCAAAGTGAATTTGGAACCAAACACCAAACAAATTCGATCAAATGCATTTGTTGTATCCTTCTCTTGCTCAAGTGTATACGCGCGCGCGCGCGCGTACACACACACACACATATATATATATATGCCTATATCTTTTAAGGTTACTCAAATTGAACTTGTTCTGCGACTTTAATCTAATAGGCTTACCTCTCTTTCAAAGGCTAATAAATTAATCGTTATTTTTCTTCTAAAGATTAATTTTAGGCCTACAGTACCTTATGAATCAAATATGATAAAAGATTAAATGTGCTAGATTCAAAACAGTCCTTAAATTAAGGTAATTTGCAAAATACCCATTTCATTGTTAACTTTTAAGTCCATGATATTTTATTTTTTAATCAAACCAATAGAACAAGCTGATATTGAAGTTATCTTACTAATAAAAATGCAATGATATCGATTTAATAAAAGTATTAAGTCAAATTTATTCATTTTTTAGTTACAAAAATTTTCTACAGTCAAACTTTGCCCTTGAGTAAGAACGATAACGCCATTTTGATGAATCTAAAAAAGTACTCTCCTTTAATAAAATTTTAAAAATTAATTTTTATATAAACAATAGTTCTTAGATAGACTTACCTTTTGATTAAGGAATCGATGTCAACAGCTTTTTCTCCATCAGTTCCTTCATCTTTAACTGGTAATGAAGCCATCATTTCACGACGATCTTCACTTTTACTACGTGGCAACGCAAAATGGAAACTTTTGGCGATATCTAATGAACATAGTTTTTTAACGTTTAGCAAAATATTTTCTTTCAAAACATGTTCGTTAGTGTGAAGATTGGGGTTTTCGATATTCTTTATTAATCTTATCAAAGATGAACATTTTCGTAACATTTATATAAATTATATTGAAACTTATTACAGGGACAGCTCTCTATACACTTCTATACAGCACAACCAACGCCCGAAGAAAGAGAATGTTTCGAGATTTAACGTCAATAATGTACAGCTTGAGTACTATTTACAGTAAAAACATTAGTCTTGTAATGATATATACAGAATAGCCAACATGAGTGTGAAAATATAATCTAAAAATGCTAGCTATTGTTGTAAAAACATTTTCTCGAAACAAAATAATATAGGATTTTGGATTTTATTAATTCTCGTCACAGATTAGGATGAAATCTAACACAAATAAATATCACTAAAGCTACTATTACACGACACTTGCTTGTACTATAAATCAAGTGTGCTAGCTAGCGCCTAGATATCTGTATACTAGCTTATACAATAGAAACGGGACTAGAGTATTCACACGCTACTAGTTTGGTACTAGGTTCTAGTGCAAATATTTATGGAACGTCAGCTATTAATTTTGAGTTATATGGTAACATTTTGTTTTCAAGTGTTGGCTACAAAGTGTTCATGATGTACATCGTCTCGAGTTCTTGATATTCGTAAAAATGATACATTTGGAGGTTAGTTAGTCGGGGTGTAACTAACGTTTAGTATTTCCCCAAATTTTTATTCATTTATTTACGATTTGGACAGAGGCCCCTAAGTCCATAGGTGTCCAAGTACAGTATCCTTGATACACACGTTCTTTTTTTAGGCCTACGCACACTTTATATTCTAAAAAAGCAACCACCTAAGGTTGGCATGCTATCAAGTTTATTTAGATTAAAATTTGGTCTGGAATGCAGTTTGTCGTTTTTAGATGACAAGTTTTTAATTATATACATATTAAATATATTGTCATATTGTGGCAATTTGGTATTATATAAACAAGGATGTTTAGAATAATTTTATGCCAACAACAAAATCACATTTAATGACCATGTTGGCGCCATTTCTACCATTTCTCTCTACACACAGTCACAGCGCGCATTGATTGGTCGAATTACACAGGCTAGTGTCGGAACTATTACGAAAATAGCGCCTGTTCTATCTTCACAACTAGTATGGTAGGCAGAATCCAGTATACTTTTTCTGATTCACACGACGCTAGATGATGACGTGCTAGCTAGTGCTAACTAGCACACTGGATTTCAAGTACAAGCTAGTGTCGTGTGATACGGGGTTAAAAGAGTTTTTAGTTGCAATTGAAATTAGATTACTTAGCTATGGACTACAAATTTGGAAGTGATTTTTCAGGAATCTTCATATTAGTAACCAAATATAAAATAAGTCAACAAGCAGTCCCAGAATAACAAGCTAATTCTGACCTTTATATAGTCGTTACCCTTTTTTACTATAGGCCTATTGTACCACAAAGAAAGTCGGTATAGTATAGAGTTTAATCAGTTTTTTAATTTTAACAATTAAACGTTAGCTATCTTAGTTTTACGAAGGTTTTGGTGAAGTATACGAACGAAGATGTGAATTAATTCCACTAAACTGAAATATGGGCATCTTGGATTTGAATGCTATTTGTTTTTATCAAGTATATGATTGTAGATCTGACATAAGCCCAGGGTCAGCGTTAATTTTCATAGGTCTAAAGTGCCATAATCTCAATAGACTGGATTGGAGAAGAGAAGGGGTTTAGGCTAACTTGAATAACTGGGTAGAAGACGTGATGAGTTCAACACGTGATGTACAAGTGTGCTTTTACAAAAGGCGCTCCACACTAATGCTGATTCACGTTGTCTAAATCTATACTCATCTTGAGATCACCGAAACAAGTCACCTAATCTAATTTTTTTCGAATGTGTGACACTATATTTCAATATTAACTCAGTTTTGATGACAATGAGGTTTGGGCCTATCTCGTCCCAACCCTTTTAATTTTTTTTTTTTAAATATGGAACTACATTTGATATCATGTGTTTTAAATTTAATCTTGCTCAACAAATTGACTCTTATAGAACGCTAAACGTAAATTGACCTGGTTAATGATATGTTCTATTCCTATCAGAAATATGTTTTCTTCTTACCACGATTACCTAATAGTATCGTGGCATTTGGAAATAAGTTTATATTTAGGTCCAAGTTGACCTTGGTATTATAAAATGTGTAGACTTCGTTGTGCACAAACATAATACATTCTTGTTACCCCTACTCTCACGGGAGTCAACTGAAGCCTTGAAAACCGTAAAGTTTGACTTGCTTCACTAATTATCGTTCAGATCTGAGCCAAATCGAAGACACCACCTCATAAAATAAATTTAGATTGAATTTGCTCTTTTTTTTTAAACTCTTTGGCAGCTGGCGCTCTATGATTAAAATTAGAACCTAATAATTTCTTTGGGATATTTTTGTTATGTTGGCTCAAAATGGATAGTATCTCTTGAACAAATATAAACTAAAGTAGTTCTGATCGTTTTCTTTAATGCATTAAAATAACATTTTAACTTGTGGACAGTGTTTTTCTTGAGAAATCGTATTTGATTATATTATGAAAAAAAAAAAACTACATTCATAATTTTTATCAGATACATCTAATTTATCTTGAATTTAACCCGCGTGTATTAAATTTTCAGGTTATTTTATAGCCTGTCTTGATTTAATTCTCTATTACTTTATGTGAATATAAAAAGAATTTGGTTGGAAATTATGGCAATGGAAAGGAAACGATTATTTGTAGGAAATCTCCCTCATGACATTAATGATGAAGAAATAGAACAAAAATTTAAACAATTCGGTACTGTTCTTTCTGTTGAATTAAAGCAAAAAAGTGATTCATGTTTTGCATACGTGGATTTAGAGACAAATCGAAATAAATTAAATGCGTGTTTCGATCAAATGTCTCGACAACCTTGGAAAGGCAACACTGTCAGGCTTGACTTTGCCAAGGAAAGTTTTTTAACGCGTCTTAATAGAGAAAGGCTACAACAAAATCAGAATCAAGACAAAACTGGTGATAAAACTTTTACTTCAGGAGATTCATTAAATTCCTCAGCACCACATAATAAAATAAAAGTGCAAAAATTGGCACATGACCAAGTTGAACACCGATTGAAGCCGTCAAGAACTAGTTCATTTAAGTATTCTAAGCATTCATCAGATGAGCAATCAGACAATGAACAAATCGATTTCAAAGGAAGGTTGCCAATGTTCAGAGGAATAAAAAGAGAATTGGACCTACAAGATGTGGTGGTTAAAAAACCCAAGAAGAAAGCCATTGTCAATAAAGATAAATATTCTTTTCTCTCACTAGAGGAGAAATTACTACATAGATTTGAAGCATTCAGTGATGATTGGAAAGACGACTCTGAAAAAACTAGTGCTGTTATATTGGAAGAACAACCAATCTATACACCTCTAAATAAAAATACATTAAAAGAAGCACCAGTTGCTGAAAAGTCCGATAAAAATAATAAAAAATCTAATCCAATTGTGACACAAACTAATGGTATAAACCATTGGAACAGCGGCAAAGATTTTAATCCAAAACAAATAATCGCAGAAGAAAAAAGAATGAAATCACTGGAGGAAAGGTTCAAGTCCTTTAATACAAAGAAAAAATTAATTCAAAAAGCTTTGTCATCTGTAGATTCCAAAGATCGGGGCAATTCTAAAATATTATTCGACAGTGACGATGAAAACAGCCACAGTCCTACAATTGCACAAACAAACACTCATTTAAGTAATTCCAATAGCTCATTAAATAAAAATACTTCAAACCGTTTTAAACCTAAACTATTTGAAAATGCCGACATTCAGGAAGTAGACCTAAACTTCAATATAAAATCACATTTCGAAGGAGAGAAAGGTCAAAAACTATTAGAATTACAAGCTCGTTTTGGTAACGATGAGCGTTTCCGATTGGATAAAAGGTTTTTGGATGATGGCGAAAGTGTAAGTCGTGTCCCATCCCCAGACGATATTGAAATGATCAATGATGATGAAAAAAAGAGGGATTTGCAAATTTTAGAGAGCGTCTTAGGTTACTCTGTGACTTCTCATGCCGATAAGAAGAAGGTAAAAAGCCAATCAATGTTGAGATTTGATCCGACAAAGCCTGATCATACTAAATTCGAAGTACAGAGAATTAAGAAAGATAAATTGAAAACTGAGCCTGATGTTATAGAAACTGTGGACGATACAGTTGAGTTAAAAAAAGATACTATAGAGGAATACCCACCAGTATTTGTATCTAAGGAAACTTTCTCAAAAGTAACTGATACTTTGAAAGAATCATTGAAAAACAAGGACAAAAAAGAACTCTTTAGTCTTCGTAAGATGTTTGGCACAGACGACGACTCCGCGGATGTCAAAGAGGTCCAAACCGCCCCTATCACCACCAAAGCCTTGGCAATTGGTACAAAGAATAAAATCGGGTTCAAACCAAACTCTTTCAAGTTGGATTCTAGTGATGAAGAAGCCGAGCAGTCAGATCAACTCCTTGCGGTACCTCCTTCAGCGTCGGCCGTCTGGACAGAGTCTTTCTTCTTTACTGAAAATGACGGCCGCCTACAAGGAGGGGTGGAGTTCATCAAAAGCAAGAAAATAGCTAAAGAAACGGAAGAAGATTTTCCCTTACGAAGAAGGGCTTTGAAGATCCTGGCACGCTCCAAGGTTAAAAATAGTAACAAAAATAAATATACATTAGAAGCAAAACGTGAGAAGGTCAAGGCATTCAAGAACAAGAAAAAGAATAATTAACTTAGTCATGTGGTGGTTTTTATGTTGGCGCTGAACTTTTCTCTTTATTAGACGTTTATGTGTTTCGAATTGTTACATTATTTTCCAAAACACTAATTAATAATGTGAATTTTAATCTTCACTTTAATAACTTTTAATAAACTATTGATTATCTGAACACAACATTTTTATTCTTTACTAATTTACAATATTTATAGGAATTTCTATGACCAATTTGCAGCCTACAAAATTCAAGTTCACAATACATGTGGACTACTACAAATTCAAAACGGTTTAAAAATATCTAGATACCTATATTTTTTCTTAAAGTTTATAAAATAAATCTCAGTTTTTAATCTTTATTAATGCTCTCTGGTTCAAAACTAGTACGTACCTTAGGTAATGCTTTTATACAAAACCTAGAAATCAATGAGAGTACAGTTATGTCTGTAGCAGGGCTGTAGAGTCTGTAGAACTACGCTAAGCCTTCGACTACAACTCTATTTTTCGACTCCAACTCCTTCATAAATAGCTGAATGTATATTAATTAATAACAAATTTACTACATTAAAATTTAGATGACTTCATGTTAAACTTCTTTGACATTGAGAATTTATATTTAAATAAATTTGACAATCAATATTATATTCAACACCTAAGCTCAATCTGTAGCGTGTCTGTCTACTGAGTTAAGGTTTCCGGGTTTGATTCCCGGGTCTGTCTACTGAGTTAAGGTTTCCGGGTTTGATTCCCGGCATGGCCGAAAAATTTATTATTGGTAAAATGTGGGTTTACCTTTCCAAAGTGATAAATTAGCAGCCATGGACTGGATGTTGTGCCTGTCCTAGTTTTAAGTTGGAGTGTAAGTACATTAAGCTATAACAGACCTAACAAGCCAGTAATGGAAAATAAATAGCCTGAATAAAAAAAACTGACCACAGGTGGTAAAGAGTAATGGATGTAAAGTAAATATTACAAATATTGGTCCTAAGGGATATAAAAAAAAGGTTTAAAATTAAAATAATATTATATTTACCATATCTTGTTATATTAATTTGTATTTATAAGTATGTAAATTTTTATCCGGTCTATAGATATGTAAACATTATTTCACTGAATTAAAATTGTACCATATATCCTTTAAATTTAAAAATGACACCTAGACAAGGTAATCGAACCCAGGACTCGTGAATAGCTCACTGTTTAGAGCATTGGTGTTGCTTATTCTAAGGTCCCAGGTTCAATTCTTGTGTCCAGGTGTTATTTTTAAATGTAAAGTTATGATATATAAATGTAGCCATAACTGTAACTAACAAATATCAGAGCTTAGCTATTGAATCTGTCATTATATTAATTTCTTGAAAAATGACTCTCTGACACAAAGATACATCCACCAGACCCACGGTATCCAGGTTAAAATGGCTGAGCTCCATGGGATAGCTTTAGTCCTTCAACACAGGGATCGCTAGCTACCATCAAGGGCATTTAAATAAAAACTAATTCTAAACATAGTTTCACTAGGGAGAAAACACAAATATCTGTTTCGAGTCAATCGACTGGCTTCCACAAAGCTATGTTCAGGTATGGACCGATCCCCTTCTTCATTTAATCCTACCTCACAAAGAGCTTAAGCAGACTGAAAATTACTATTAAAATGGTCTCTTTATGACGAATATGAAAAGTGAGCCGTTTAACAACTGCACGTTTGGAAGTGATTTTTTCACTGAGCATTGACACTAGCGAACCCCAGTGTTGATGGACTCAACATGGCTCAAAGGGCGCAACGAAACATCTGTAAGGCTAAAGATCTGGTGTAACCTTGTTTGTGGCCTTGGACAAGGAATCGAACCAAGAACCTTTGGCTTAGCTCGCTGATGCTCTACCATTGGGCTAGCCAGGCTGTGCTAATGAAAACGCATGAAGCACCAATGTGGAAAAATTGTGCAACTTTAAAATATAACCCAGCATTGCCAACAGCATGACCTGGAAACTATTTGTATAGTATAGCCGTACAATCCAATAATGGGATATTGCATTAAAAGTAATATTCTGGGGCTCCGATATAAAATATTAATAATGAACTGTCCAACAATTTAGCTCGATCGGTAGCATGTCTGTCTAATAAGCTAAGGGTACCAGGTTCAATACCAGGCATGGACAAAAAATTTATCATTGGTGAAATAAGGTATACCCCTTTCACAGTGATGAATTAACGGCCTTGGGGCAGGGTGTTGTGTCCTAGATTTAAGTTAGTTTATATGTTTTGTGCTTATATAATCAGTCGGTTCAGAAAGTGTAAGTTAAATATCTCAAATGGATTTTTTTTTAAATTCTTTGTAAGTAGTGAGGTGAAGCATTTATATTTTTATTATTATACATTTGATCCCTAGGCCATTTTAAGTTACCTTATTGGTGATTATTTTGCCAATCAGTCCACTTAAAAATTCAGTTTCAACTTTCTATTTACATGAGCAATAAAGATTTTAAATTGTTAGACAATAACTGTGAGTCTATTTAATAAATATTTAAGTTTGTAAAATGATTCTCCACTTGTGTAAATTACAAAGCTAGTAGCAGTCTATATTCACTAAACAAATGCTTATACGTTTGACATATAAGAAATTTAAAGTATTTTCAGCAACCCACAATCAAATTGGCCTGGTGTCCCCATCCACCCCTGAGTAAAGGTGTGTGGTGTTTTAACTAACACCGTACAACATTAAAATTATATTAAATAAACTAACAAAGAAGAGTTGGTAATGAGTTGACCATGTCCTCTTATCAGCAAATAAGGTCTTAGTAGATAGTATTTAGGTTTTTAAAATTTGAAAATACAAAACAAATTGTATTCGTCACAAAATTAAAGATAATCTGGGATTCTTGTTTAAAAAGTGATTACCCTTTACCATTTTATTCGAGGTATTTAACGTGCACTTTCTGAACCGACTGATTATATCAGCACACGAGAATTTCTATGAGCGAGAGCAAAAGGTCCTACCAATTTTGTTAGGAAAAGTATTTTCACAAACCTTCTATGGTTCTTTTCCTTTGGCGAGTAAATAATGCCGTTGGTCCCATGTCTATTGTGACATGTAAAATAACCCTGGAAGGTATGTGAAAATATCTTTCCCGGAAAAATTGGTAGGACCTTTCGCTCACGCTCATAGAAATTCTTGTATGCTGATATAATCAGTCGGTTCAGAAAGTGCATGTTAAATACCCCACATAAATAAAAAAACAAAATAACTTGTGCAGAGCATTTTACTAGCCTTTGAGTTATCTCATATTTACACAGTTTGTGTAGGGGTTGAGTAAGGTAGAATTAACAGAAAATGTACCTGCATTGGCAAGAAGCTAGAGAGGGAAGCCATTTAGGAAAAAAACACCCTCAGTACACCCGACCAGGATCAAACCCCTATCTCCTCGTCTTCAGCAGTCTAGTCTATCGCTAGAGTAACACCTTAGAACAGGAGTCGACAAAAGGCTGCGGTCGATCTCGCAGCAATTTTCAATCGATCATAAAAGAAAATTATACTGTCACACAAAGGCAAGCTTAACTTGCATTATCCCACTATGGTACAGCACATAAGATAGGGCCATAGTGTAATCCATCAAGGTAAGACTGTCAGGGTAAACATATTATACATTTTAAGTATTTTCTCTAACGGCAGGGACATAAATATTGGAGGAAATATTGAATTTAAGGAATAAATACAAGATGTTAAGAAAAAAAAAATCAAAATGCAGAGTGACGAAATGAAGGGTGATCACAAGACCTTTGATAGTTGTTAAAGTCGATTGGGGACCCAAATTATTGCTGTCCCCTGCCTTGGACCATACGGCCAACGAAGCAGGTTGGTTTATATTAAATTTTAAAAAAATATTTAAAGATTTAAAATTCCATCTTTGAGGTACACACGTTATTGCGCAGGGGCTACTAATTTTTAAATTCCAATCCTCTGCGTGCGGTAGATATCATACATTGCTCATGACAGACAAACAAACCATTCATTTTATTCAACTCCCATGGTGATTGATATATTGCTTGTAGGATCTACAAATACTAATGTGTACTTAGCTAAGTTAAATTTACAACAATATTTAATATATGGGAACTGTTACATATTTTGATACATTACATGGTAATCGTGAATCGGTGACGTGACCAGGATTTTGTATTGGGAAAGGGTTG
>CABFWB010004831.1:9409-27666 GCA_902151455.1 Timema bartmani | reverse complement strand
GGGGGGGGGGCAAGGGCAAGATAGTTCTAAAGTAAAGTTCCTTCTCCTATCTAATGGCCTTGAGTGTAGTCCCCTGCACAACCATCTTTATTGTACACTTAACTCAAAACGAGCATACCATAATATTTATAGACTACAGGTTCTCAAGCCGAGATACCACAATAGAATGTAAACAACATGAATGATAGCTACATATTTAAATATAGTAACAATTTTATTCATATATGACCTGCCTTGGTAGCGTAGTTAGTTAAACGTTCAAGTTTCGTGTTGAGCTAGACTGCTGAGGACAGGAGATTGAGGTTTGAATCTCGCTCGGGTGAACTGGGGGGGGGGTTCCTAAATGGTTTTCCACTATCCCTCCAAGCAAATGCGGGTTCACTTCCTCTATATTCAACCTTCCCAAGTCCTAGCCCATTAGAGTAACTAGTACTTAAGCGTAAAACCTTAATGGCTAGTAGGACATGGTGCTAATTATATTCATATATGTACAATATTACTTGTAAAACTGAATTGTATATCCTTTAATGTAAAAGTTTTGTCATCCAAATGTGGTATAATAATTTACTATTTTCAAACCGTAACACTTTTATTTATCAAGAGACATGTTTTTGAACAAGAACATTGAAAGAAACCTTTAAATCTGTCCCCTCACAATCAAGCAGACGACAAACTTGAGCATCACGCTTTGATCCCTGCAAGGGGTGTGTTTATGTCCATCCAGTAGGCCTATAGTATAAAAAGCACTGGGTATTGTGGATTAATTAGTATTAATTAGTAGTAGGTAAATTTATGTAAACTTACAAATACTGAAAGTTGAAGGAAAATAAACTAATTTTATTATTAAATTGGTGGTTATTTTGACAACATTAGAGTGACGCCTTACTCTACAACACCATATAATACTCCTTTTCTTTTATCTATAACTGACCGGTTTTAAGTACCTACTTATTCTCATGTATTTTTAGTTGTTATCACTGTCCATTAATTTATATTTAACTGTTAAAAATCCATGGACTGTAAAATTATACGCGTTTAATTCTTACATAAGGAGTCATGCTGTTTTGAAATTGGGGCACAATTCTCAGCTCACTGTTTGAGTGCTGCAGGGGTAAGGTATATGGTAGTAATAGTGCAAGTTACACCCCTCTTCCTTTTCCTGTCATCCCAGTACGTTGCAGTTCACCCAACTAACGATCCTAAGAAATCCTGGCGAACCAACTCAGCTCTGCCAACTGACTGTTAGTCCCGATGAAAGGAGATGTGACACCGCAAGAGAAATAGCCGAAAAATAACTCAAGGTAATGAACTATGACCAAAGTGAACATGTATAAGGGTGCGGTCAAGTATTATGTAAGCACATTTTTGACCATTTTTATCCCCTCCCTCCCTCCCTTGTAAGTAAAAATAAATAAATGACTGACCCCTCCCCCCTCATCTATTTATAGATCTATCTATCTATCTATAGATTTGTCAACTTTTTTCGTTGACAATTAATACTGATATTTAATTAATTTAAATGTATTGAACAGGTATAATTAAAACAAGTTAAAACATTATAAAAGTTTAAAATTTTAATCTACTTTTAATTGAAGATATAAAAATAGTATTATTAGTGAATACATGAATATATTTATAAAAAAACACTCAAGGCCTAAACTCTATATAATCCAATAACTAACCAAGGTCCTTGAATCCACGGCTCAAACACTTTCAATTATCACGTTTCTATTTAAGGGGGAGGGGTTAGTACACTCAAGCTTTGGCTTACTTCTATAGGCTTCTCCAATTCTTCCTCGTTTAGCCAATCAGCATCTTCATTTGCTGCCCGAAGTACAAGCGACTTGCAATGCGCCCTTCCACAATTTTGCTCGTCTTTCTCTGTCTTACATAAGCATAGTTCTTACCTCCTTCCCCTCTTGTCAGCAAAAAACAAGCAAAGCTCGAACCCCCTTCCCCTCCTAAGGTGCTTACTTAGTACTTGAACGCCCCTAACGCATGGTCATTACTAATAGTAAATATTGAATACTGCACAGAGCACAATTCATAAGAAAATAAAAATAGTTTATAATGATACATAGTATTTAACAGGATTGGTGGATAAGAACATATGAAAGAAAATCCATATTTTTCTCAGATGTTTTAATTTCGTTTTGATTTCAAAATATATTTTTACTTTGCAACAAATTAAGTGCACAATGTTCAAAATCAAAGATTATAATGTGGTAGAGTACAATATATGTCCCAACTATACTAAATAAAAGGAAGTATCTAATTAAGGGAGTAAAAAGAAATTTAAATTAATATGTTTAGGAATTACAAAAGAAAAGATTCTACTATATGAAAGTAGTTTGATATATTGTTTTTTTTGAATAAGATCAGATCATAAAAATAAAATATTTACTTACCCCTATCCTTTGAAAAATAATGAGATCCCATCATATTACTATCATACCTAACGTCACAGCAAATACTTCCATCATATTAATATAAAAACCAGAGCCTTGGTTCAAGAGGAAATAAACATTCTTGATTTAAAGGGTTGTATCAAAAGGTGGTTGAATTTTGAAAAACTAGTCGCTTTTTTAAAATAAGGCTCTAAATTGTGTGTATGGTATTTATTTTAAAAAAATAAGGAATTTTGGTAATATTGTCTGAATTAATATTTTTAAATAAGGAATTTTGGTAATATTGTCTGAATCAATATTTTTAAATAAGAAATTTTGGCAATATTGTCTGAATCAATATTTTTAAATAAGGAATTCTGGTAATATTGTCTGAATCAATATTTTTAAATAAGAAATTTTGGCAATATTGTCTGAATCAATATTTTTAAATAAGGAATTCTGGTAATATTGTCTGAATCAATATTTTTAAATAAGAAATTTTGGCAATATTGTCTGAATCAATATTTTTAATTTTTTTATACTGCGTCTTACCGTTTGGGCTATACGTTTATGTACTATTATTACGTAAATGATTTTAGAGATTAGGAAGGTTATTATTTATAGGAGGTGTGTCCACATTTTCGTGTAGGAAGAGTGAAAAACCACTCTCAATACAGCTGACTGAGATTCAAACCTAGATCTCCCCGTCATTGGCAGTCTAGTCTACTGCGATAGTAGCGCGTTAGACCATGCGATCACCGAAGCATGCATTTTGAATTGAATTTAACATATTTTGTAGTTATATCTTTCAGTTACCATATTTTATAAATTACATATAATGTACGTGGCAATACTTGATATTAAGAGAAAACTTTATTTATTATCTTCAATTATTGTTGTTTTTAAATTCAAATTAGCTGCCTAATGTTCAATGCAATAATCACCTTATCTATAAAGTTTCTTATACTAAATATTATTTATTTATATTGAATATAAAAGGCTCCTCCTGTCTCTTACATTAATCTTCTCTCAAAAGCAAGGTTATAGCTATTTATTTATTTCTCATAAGGTTGATACCTTCATGTTAATTACCATAAATTTATTTCGGAGTAGGCTTAAAACCATTTATTTCTATGCATAGAGCAGAATTTAACTGTCAGGGGAAAGGGAGTGAGAGAATGAGGTTTCTGATTCCTTCTTCCTATAAATTACTATTTTAATTAAAGTTTTAAGCAAATGAAGTACAAATATGACAAAGGAATAGACAGGGCCCAGCTCGTCCATATGGGCCCGGACCTACCAACACTTTTTGAACAAAATAAAATTCTTTATATATTGAAAAAATTTTTTTAATATGAAGTGGAGCCCCATTCTCTACAGTCAGTGAATTATTAGATTCGCTATACAGTATTCAAGTCCCAAGATAATTAATTCCTTGCTTCAATAATTTGCATGCGACTGTACCAGCGCTCGAGGCTCAAACGACTAAATATAGAATCTCACATTGGCCAGCCCCTCTCAGATAAGCTCCGTCATTCAGTGGGCGATATCTCTCAAGGTCATTCCGCTACAAGCTCAACAGTAGCTAATAGGGCCAGTCTAAGCGAGTCCGCGATTCGATAAAGATGGTTTATATTTTGTTTTAGCATGTATGTGTTAAAGACCTAATAAATAAGGTGACGAGTGAACGTGATTGATTAAAATGAATAAAGTAGATTATTTATTAAAAAATCGTTTTTTTCCATTAAATGTAAGAAAAACTTGAAATTAGAAAAACTTGAAATTAAAAGGTTAATAGCACATCAGCCTATTGACTTTACATTTATGCAGGTAGATGGCAAGAAAAAAAATAACTTTTTCTAATGCTTGGTTTGGTAGAAAATAAATTTTTTGGGTAACTGTGAGTGAAGAAAAAGTGAGCTTATTTTGTTTTCATTGTCTCATTGACTCATATAGTCTTTGTTAAGGAGAATATTAGGTTTGTACAAATAATTGAGCAAATATTTGTTCTTAAATGGTAGATGTATTAAACCAAACAAGTTATCAAAAATTAATACTATTTACTGTACTGTTATTAGTTGTAATTAAATAGAAACTAAACAAAGTAAAAAAGGGTTTTAATCAATTAAAGCTATATTTAGAAATTTGTGAGGAAAAATTTATAAACGGAAATGTAACCTGAAACTATTAGAATTAAGAGAGTTGTGTAAATCAATGTTCTTAATATTTATTAAGTTATATTTTATATTAATAACAAAAATGTGATAATGATTTTTAAAAAGATGTATGTTTATAAAGTAGCATAAATTTATTTAAATAAATTAAAAATATAAAATCATCATAATAAAAAAGTGATCAAATAGACTTAAGCTAATTATTAGTTAGCTATTCGTTTTTAGAATTCCAACACTATCATAGCAAAGTAGCTCCTGATTTTACAAAGTATCAAATATGATCTTAATCTAGCAAATAGAAAGTTAAAAAGAAAATGTTGCAAGTTAACATAAGATTGCATTTCTAACAGCACAGCCTTTAATTTGTTATATTAATAATACTAAGACTAAACTAGATAATATTGAAAGCTTTGTTCTTGTGTGCTAATATATAGTTTTATAGTTGTTCGTTGATTTTAAGAAGTATTTCAAAGTATTAATGCTACAATGCGCTGAGGACTAAAGGGTAAGTTTCTACAAAGAGGAACAGCCCTTCAAGTATTGGGGCCAGTTTCATAGTCAGATTTAGTACGCCTCAAGTGCGGTGCTATACTAAATACAAGACGTCACCTACCTGAAATTGAATGGAATGGGCCAGTTTCATATGCGAAACTGGCCCATTCCATTTTGGTCTAGGTAGGTGTCGTCCTGTATTTAGTATCGACTCGCACTTTAGGCGTATTAAATCTGACTATGAAACTGGCCCTTATATACAATTATTTTTTTGAACTTTATTCTCTTACGTGTTTTTTCAGTACCGCATATTATTAAACGTTCGGATTATTCACTAATGTACTAATTACACTAATGGGTTAGGAACTAGGAAGACTTAATTTAGATTAAATGCGCCCGCATTTGTGCGGAGGGAGGGTGGAAAACCATTTGGGGGGAGAGGGAACATCTCATTGCACCCGACCGGAATCGAGCCCCGATCTCCCCGTCTTCAGCAGTCTAGTTCAACAGGGGAGTAGCGCGTTAGACCACGCGACCATCAAAGCGGGTCTCTCCCATGTTCCTCACTGCAACATCTTTTCCTAGTAATTTAGGAAAAAATGAATTTCTTTGCACTAAGTGAAAGCAGCTTCATGTTTCCTACAGTAGGCTCCCTCCTTAGAAAGTTTGGAACAATTTATTTCAATGCACCTAGAACCTGGTACTCCATGTTTCCTACAGTAGGCTCCCTTATAAGCAAGATTGGAGCAATTTATTTCAATGCACCCAGAGCCTGGTACTCCATGTTTCTTACAGTAGGCTCCCTTATAAACAAGATTGGAACAATTTATTTCAATGCACCTAGAGCCTGGTACTCCATGTTTCTTACAGTAGCCACCCTTCTTAGAAAGTTTGGAACAATTAATTCTCTTGCATTTAGGGTAAGATCCCCCATGCTCCATACAATAACCAGCCTGAATAGCACGTTTGAAACAGTTTATTTCTTTGCACGTATAGTAAATTCCTCCGTGCTGTACACAGTAACCACCCTTTTTAGCAAGTTTAGAACAATTCGTTTCATTGCACTTATTGTAAATTCCTCCATGTTCCCTACAATAACCACCTTTCAGAGAATATTTGAAACAAGCTATTACTTTGCACCTACTGGTAACTCCTCCATGTTTACCACAGTAACCACCCTTTAGAGCAAGTTTGGAACAATTTACTTCATTGCAATGGTTATTGTAAGTTCCTCCATGTTCCCCACAGT
Organism: Timema bartmani; assembly: GCA_902151455.1. Classification (NCBI taxonomy): domain Eukaryota; kingdom Metazoa; phylum Arthropoda; class Insecta; order Phasmatodea; family Timematidae; genus Timema; species Timema bartmani. The sequence goes on along the minus strand of CABFWB010004831.1, from coordinate 21,364 downwards.
AGCCACAAGCCCGGGAAAATTTGGAGCAATTTATTTCTTTGCACTTGGCGTACACTCCTCCATGATCCTTACAGTAGCCAAACTTTAGAGGATATTTAGTACAGTTTTTTTCTTTGCACTTACGATATTCTCTGTGTTCCTTACAGTGACCCCCCTTCAGAGCAGCTTTGGAACAGTTTATTACTTTGCACTTAGGGTATGTTTCACCATGTTTCTTACAAAAACCACTATTCAGAGGAGTTTTAGAACACTTTATTTCTTTGCACTTATTGTCCACTGCTTCATGTTCCTTACAGAAACCACCCTTAAAAGAATCCCTATAACAAATAATGTATTTACATTTTTGGTAGGCACCTCCATGATTTTTACAGAAACCACCCTTCCTATCGGGTTTGGAACAATTTATCTCTTTGCACTTAGTATATGCTCCGCCAAGTACCAAACAGTAGCCATCTTCCTTAGCAGGTTTGGAATAGTTTATTTCTTTGCACTTAGTGTAATCATCTTCATGTTTCTTAATGTTACTACCCCTCAGGGCATTGTTATGGCAACTTGACTTGGTGAATGTATTTGTACAACCTTGAGCTTTATTAGAATTATTCTGTAAAACTGTGGGGAGATAAATTGTCTGAAAGTTGCTTTCATTGATCTTTTTACAATAGATGTTTGGGTTTATACCAAATGTATCAAGTCCAAATATTTCATTACTTATTGTTTCATGACCATGTGAAGCATTTGTATTTATCTGTAACAAAGTAAATTAAAAAAAAAATCACTTTCCAAAAAAATTAAATCATTGTATCAATGTCTTTCAAATAACAACCATGCATTTTCAATAAATGTGTACCATATTTGCTTTTAAATAAGAATACCACATATTAAATGAGACCATCACTAATTTTTGAAGCGAAAAAAAAAGTGTTTATTTGATCAAACTTCCTTTTAAATGAAATATTACTATTATATTTTACAGTACCAGACGAGAGGACTGAGAAAATACCTGATTATTCTGTTTAAGCTTTTAAAGGTTTTAAAGTTGAATGCCTTAAACTGGAATCCCATGAAAGTTTGAGAGCTAGCCAGTGATTCACACCCTCCACTCCACCCTTATTCTTATCAGTACAAAGTAAGGCTGTGGTATCAAAAGAAAAGTATCGATACTGTACTCATTTAAAGTATCGGAAGAAAAATAGAAATACCGTACTTGTGTCGAGAAAAAATTACCGATAACAGTAAGTATCGGTATTGAAATTTTAGTCTGGAAAAATGTTTTTGTCGCGTAATAATTTCAACTTTTGCATTATAATAATAATTGTATTTTCATATGTATTTAAACACTGAAAATTATAATGATTTAACCATTTATAGTATATTTCGGTTTCTCGAGTCTATGTTATGTGATGGAACTTAGAAGATATGAAAGATAGTATTGTATAATGGATATTATAAAGGGTTTCACTATACCAGCTTTCAAAATGTTTAGGAAACTGTAGCTGATGGAAAGTTAAATAAGAAATGATTAGTAGTATATTTTTTCAATCTATTTTGTACCAGTCTTTAACCACAGTAAGCATTTAATCCAAGCATGAGTGAAGATAAAATATCAGTAAAAGTAACGGAAAAAAGTATCAAGTAAAATAATACTAGTATTGAAAGGAAAATATCAATATTAGTAAAGTATCGATACTTTTTTCACATCCATAGTACCGTCCATAGTCCAGTGATCAAATTTAAGAAGAAACAACTATCTCTTTTTAAATCCCCATACCCCTGCCAGTGCCTTATACCCTCCCATCCATAGTTGTCTTTATAAATAAGCATATCCGGTAGCAGTAGTTAAAAAACCATTTGGAAAATGACCATCGAACAAATAAATTGTGCACTACCATTAGTATTAATAAACATTTAATTATGTCCCCATCTTTTAAACTGGATGTTCTTGCATTCACTGATAAGAATGGTGTATGACTGTATGGGTTACTCACCGTGAATTCGCTGTTCAACTAAATTAGTAAATAATTATGATATGATATTTATGTCACAGTAACATGTATATATTTGTAAATAGTATATAATTGTATTTTTCTAAACTATGATAGTTAAAAACTCTCTTGTAATATATTTTAAGTATTTCGTATGTTTATCAATTATTTTATGCTTTTATTTCCACTCATTTTATATGCACTTCCTCAATTTTTCAGCATTAAATTCAACCAAAAAAAAAAAAAAAAGGTGTCTTATATGTGAGTAAACATGGTATATGATAAAGGAATTTTTAAAATAAAGACATAATATAGGTTACAAGTAAACTTATTTAATCTTAGTTGTTCATTTTCTTCTAGAGCAAAGGGTTTTATTTTTATTAATTTATTTTTCAAAAGCTAAAAAAATAACTAATATGGTAACTATTAATAAATTTATATAAATATAGAGCAAGAGATTAGATTTATTTTTAGCTTATATTAAAATTTATATTCTATTGCTGTAAATAAAACTACAAATAATGTATGTCAAAATCAGTGGGTACGTTATTTAAAAGTCAAGCTCATCTATTCTGGTTTTCCAATGACGAGAAAGTCAGGGTTCAGATCGTGGATAAGTTTAGTGAGGATAATTTTTCCTAAGTTGTTGTCCACTTTATCTCTGTGCAAATGAGTACATTTCTTACAATTCTACCTCCCTCAGCCCTTTAACAATATTTACATTAAATGAATATAGATAATTCAGGTGATAAAGCTTGGAGCAAAATACAAATGAATGTATTTTAAGGAGAACCGTTTTGGATGCGATTCTTCGGCGCGAAGCAAAGTGGATCGGACACATCCTTAGGAAGAAGGAGTAGTCAGTTATTAGGTGACTTGAAGGAAAGAAGAACATTCTGGAAGCCAAAGGAGGAGGCAGAGAACAGAGTACAATGGCGGTCTAAGTTCACTGACAAAAGGTATGGATCTGCCGAGACATAGCACATAATGATAATGATGATGATGATAATAAAAGTAATAATAATAGAATCAAATGCCTTCAACAAAGTGTTATAAATTTGTTACCATGATATTTTCTTCAATTGAAGGAAATTCCATAGATAAAGTTTCTCTCTCTACATTCAAGACGTCATCTGTTTCCATTTTAATCTTCACCCCTCCACAAATACTTTCATGTGTTTTTGTATCATCCTTGGATAGGAAAAATAGAAAACATAATTTTGTAATAACATATTAACTAGTTATCTTAACAGTGTTATTAAACAAATGAAATCTCATTTAAAATATGTGTTACTTAACCATCAATTTGTTATAATAATGGTATTACCTATCTGATATAAATCAAACTAAACATTAAAACATGTATCTCCTCAAAGTCACTATCCAATACCAGGATTTCTGGAGCTAGCATTACAAATTAGACTTGAGATTTTAGGAGTGTAGATTTCAATGAGCTGCTTCGATGATCCGAAACTCCAACCTAAAGTTACATAAAATAAAAGGTATGACCAAATTATAATAATTTCTCATATATCTCATATATTTATATAATAGGTTATCAGTATCTACACTTATAATATCACCCTTGATTATCAATGTGCACAACTTGAATAAGTTTCAGGGCAACTTAACCTACACCTGCGTCTATAAGTGATGTAAAGATTTTTATGTATATATTTTATATATAATGTAGTTTGGTTTAAATAAACATTAGAGCTTACCAGAAAAGTAGAAATTAGTGACATTAGTACTAGGCTTGATAAGCATTTTAAAACTAACCAAAGAAAAAAAAATGTATTTAGAAGGCATGGCCATAGGAATGTGTGACAGAATACTGGGATGGGGGGTGGAATGATTAAAAATTAAAGTAAAAACACCTTTGCACACTTAGTGAGCTTTTCCTTAGTCCAAAATAAGAATGTTTTACCGTTCACACCAGACTTTGTTCGGATTTTTCTGATATAAGAAACTTTGTAAAAAGATGATCGAAATATTTGTTTAGTTAAACTACACATAATATATTAATTACCTTTAGATATTTATCTTCTTTAAGTGGAGTAAATTCATCTTTTAAAGCCAGAAATTTTGTATCGGTGGCCTCATTCCTTTCAATTTCCAAATTCTCTAGATCTTCTTTAATTGAAGGAAGTTCATCGTTTAAAGTTGGCAACTTTGTATCGCTTTCCATTTCCAAATTATCTAGATCTTCGTTAACTGAGGGAAATTCCTCTTTTAAAGGCATCAATTGTGTATCAATGGACTCATTGCTTCCCATTTCCCACCGAGTTTCATTCCCAGATTTTGGTAAATAAAAATCCACCTATGATTAAAGACAGTATTTAAATTAACTACTGTGAAGCTACAAGTGAACCATTTAATAATACAACATTGATCATATTTAGGTGGGTATGATTAATTTAACAGGCTTTCAACACATTTCATAAACCAAGGAGTAAAACTTCAGGATTAGACCTTTAAGTTAATGGATTTTAATAGAAGGCCTATCCTGCATGCTATAACTTTATTAATTTCAAACATAAGCTTGTGAGAAAGTTGAAATATCTTGTTTTGTTCCTATTTTTTTCTGTTGTTAATAGTTTTATTTTAAAATAAAGTTTTTAATTTTAATTTTAATTTTAGAATCAAGAATTTCTACCCAAAGTAAAGATTATTTTCAATCTTTTAATCATAACGATGATAAATTTTAACAAAATTTTATTATTTATAATTCCTTTAAATTTTAATAGAAAACTAGCTCAGATAATATTGTTTTTAAATATTTTTGTTTGACCAAGTTAAGTGAAGATTTTGATATAATTTAAGACCATCAAAATTATTTGTTCCATAAGAAGTACTGGCGAGGTGTAGGGAAGAAGAAGCTAAATTTGGTTCAAATCTAAAAACTGGTCTTTAGTTGACAAACAGTTCTTATTTATAAATCTATGCCAACTTTTTATGTAACAAGTTTTTTAATTATGACCCATGTGGATTAGTTATATACCCGATCAGTTTTTAAATTGACTAACCAAATTAATACGTGTTTAGGTTCAGTTAGGTGGATAAGGTTGATATGAACATCCCATGAAGAGATATATATGAACCAAAATAAACCAAAGTAAAATATTTTGACATATACGATTTTAAAACAAAATTTATACTCGGCAAAACAAAGTGATGGTCATTTTCATATGTTTTTCTAAAATATACATATATAGCTTTTAACTCTAGTTAATAATTTATCTGTGGGCCAGCAATATTGAACCTGATGTAGGTCTTGGAGCAGAAATTGGGATTTAAGAATAATTTAAACATATTGAACATATTAAAAATTCATAAAATAAAAGTTCAGTATAGTAAGCTTTCAAATGTCAAAATTAACACCCTCTGTCAAAAGAGAGTTGCAGAGCACATCTGATGGGAAATACAAATAAATAAAAGTAGCCCCTAGTATATTATTGAATTATTAAAATCTGCCTAAGGGAATGTAAAACCTCAATGTTGTTATGTTTTAAAATGAATATATTCAACACAAGGTGTATCAATAGTTTAATTTATGATTCAAAGGTAAGGTAAGTTTAATGATGAGTTTGAATAAGCATGATTGGTCACAAGTCACTGGTTTGAGTCTTGGGCTAATGCAGGCCCATATCCAGAGTTTTCTTTCAGGGGAGCGGGGGGGCTTATTCTTCAAATGTTTTGTCCCGATGATTATTGTCATCTCAAGACTAAACAATGGGGGGAAGGTGGCGGACGAATCTGACCTGCACAGAAAGAAAAATATATTGAAGTCGACCCATTCTTGAATTCACTAATAATTGATACATTTTTTATGACTTTTAATAGAAAATATACTAGTTTTACATACATTTTTATAAAAACTAATACTTTTTTACTAAAAGTCATAAAAAATATATTGATTATTAGTGAATGCAAGCATGGGCCAACTGTAATACATTTTTATTTAATGAATTTTGAAATATTTTTAACTCTGTCTGTGGAGGAATTCCTGAGTATATTACATTTTATTATTCACATGTTTAGTCAGGTTAAGAAAGTGAAACTGAAATTAATCACTATGTTATTCTTTTAATTTGGTATTTACTACTATAAGACAAGATATTATTACAAGATCATTTTTTATCTTTTTATAATAATTTTTAAATTTGGTTTGATTTTAGGGAGAATGGTGGGGGCGGGGAGGCTTTAGCCCCATGAACCCCCCCCNCCCCCCCCCCCCCCTCTTTGGATATGTGGCTGGGCTAATGTTATTGGTATAAGCACAAGTTACAATTAATTGATACATTATGTTGCAATAAATGCAGAAACGTTATTAGAGGCGAGAGAAAATAGGTTTGAAAGTGAATACTGAAAAGACAAGGTACATGAACACACAAATAACATAAATTGAGAATGATAATTTAGAGATTACTGTGTGGTCAACATGACATTTGACATGGTTAATAAGTTTAAATATTTAGGAACAATTTTAATTAATGATAATGATATTAAAATGGAACTTAGGAAAATAGTCAGTAAACACATGCTAATATTTGGCCAGTAAGTTGTTAACAGCTCGCCTGCTGTGAAGAGGAATGTTAGACTAAGGATATACAAAACAATATTATTATTATTAGCACCGCGTCTTACTATCCGTTCGGGTTGTACGCACCACACATAAACTACAAAACAATAGATTTACTGGTTGTTCTCTATGGTTGTGAAACATGGTATCTTACCTCGAATGACGAAAATAAATTTAGGGTATTTGAAAACAAAGTAATTAGGAAGATATTTGGTCCAAAAAGGGATAAGGCTACTGAGGAGCGGAGGTTATATAATGATGAGTTACATACTCTGTATTCATCATAAGAAATTGTTAAGGATAGTCAAATTTTATGGTGGCCAGGACAGGCAGCGCGAATGGCAGAATCTAGAACAGTTTTTAAGGCAAACTGGCAAACACAATGGGAAGAGACGTGCAGGAAGGCCTTAAGACAGATGGGAGGATAGCATTATAATGGACATGAAATAGATAGGATGTAATGAGGTGGATTGGATATAACTACTTCAAGATAGCGATGGGGTTTAATGAGGGGGTTTGGATAGAGCTAGCTCAAGATAGGGATAGGTGGAGTTCTTTTGTAGGTGCGGCAATTAACTTTCGAGTTCCTGAAGCCATATAGTAGGTAAGTAATTATGTAATAAAAGTCTCACCTCATTTTCTAATTTTATTTCTTTTATCAGGACCATTTCGGTGATGAATTGTTTTTCAGTTTTCACATCACATAATATTTTGGTGTTATCCCCCATTATGAAAATCGGTATCTTAGGCCAATGCAAAAAAAGTTATAAATCTTCAAATCTGCAATAAAATCTCATAAAATGTATATATTAATTGTATATATGATATATGCAAGCCTATATTTGAGTGATCATACTGTAAACATTTTAGAATGTACAAAGGTAATATATATGAACATTTAAATTAGATAGTTACTATGATTTTTAAAAGATGTAGGTAAAATTATGTAGTTATTTTTCTTGAAAGGAAGTTGGGGATAACTCGCATCCTACTAATGTGATTTTTTTTACCTGTGTCTAATATCATAAATCACTGTTTTATTATTTTATTATTTTTAATACACACAACAAAATTACAGTGAGTTAAATAATAATAAAAAAATTTAATATTATGTCTGGATTATTAGAAAATTATAGATGTACCCAGCAGACAAAGAAAGTCTCTTGGCCAAATTTCATCAATCTGAACACTTGCATAGCACACAATAATAATTATTAATGTTTATGACTATGAACTATCCCAAACTAACATAAAATTAACTTCTTTATGTCAATAAACAATTTTGATCAAGTTTAAATGGGTAGCATTGTTCAAATACTATTTCATATTTTTAGACATAATTTTAATAAGAAGGAATTAAATTGAATAGTGTGTTTTGTGAATAGGCCCTCAGCAATTTAGGGCAAAGTATTTCTGAAAAAACATTGTCTCCACATGGAAGGTTGGGTTTTGTTAGATCGGGATAGTTTATAATAGTAAAGATATAATCTATTATGCATTTAAATTATTATGGTATCATATTGGGACATTTATTTTCCTTTAGATATGTTCTTCTTTGTTTTAAGTATGTTTATTTCCTATTGTACTATTGGCAGCATAAAGCCAACTACGAGTCAACGGTGGCTGCATTATCTGATAGCTAGTGATATTAATTGATCACACATTTATAGCCGGTGATTTTCGCAGGTTCATCACAGACTCTTGGCTTGAAATATTAATGAAAAATGGCCCTGGGCACAGGACAACCCCTGGATAGCTCAGTGGTTAGAGGCGTACTAAGCCAAATGTCTCGGGTTTGATTCCCGTTTCCAGCTGTCATTTTTAAATTTAAAGAGATGTTATTTAGATGTGGCTATAACAGTAATTAACAAATATAATAGCTTAGCTATTTAATCCATATTAGGTAGCCTACCTACTTATCCAACCTAACCTAACATAAAACCTATGCTTCATTGTGGTGACTACTCTGACTTGATCCAACCTTCGCTAATAAATTAGGATTTTAATATTGACAAAATAAACTATTTGACTTTCGTAATATTAGATGATTCATATCATAAGAAAACATCAATCAAACGCGTTTGTCTAGTATGAACATAGAATATGAGTTGTCTTTAAAAGTTGTAAAAATAAAATAATTTCAAATAAATATAGTAATATTCGATTCGTCGTTTCTCTGTGAATATAATAATTGAGTTAATTTTTAATACTTTGCTATCGTAAGTAAAATTCAGTGAATAATATGATAAGTTGTTTAGGCGTTATTCCTGGGACTTCTAGCGCACATTTTAGAACAATATACACATACACAAATTTTATATTGGCAAAAAATTACAATTAAATAAAAATTTTCCACCAAATTCTGTATAAATTGGTAATATTATGTAGGTAGTTCAAATTAGAAATGATTTAAGTTACTCTGATGTGGTGTGTGTTAGATTATACAATTGTTTATCTTCTTTCTTCTACAAACATCTTTAGAAATAACCCTTAACATTTTCTTCTTTGTATTAAATCGAAAAGATACCGTAAGTCCGTAACTGGCGCATACATAATATAATATCAATGAGCATAATAAACACTAAATGTTAAAATTATAGTACGATATTTTCCCGCGGAGGTTCTGCCAGCTGATCGCCCAAAAACATTTTAAAACCGATTTCGATGACTCTCCAGATCAGAAATCGCCAAACATTTTGATACATGACTGAACATTGAACACACAATTCTAGTATATATAATATTTTTGCGGCTTAGCAAAAATATCAATTTAATAAATTAATATATTTTATTTTGATATTTTTGGGGCAATCAGTACCAATAAGACTCATTGTAAGTAGCCTATATAGGCCTACTAATAAGTCAAATTTTATTTTAATTTGGTTGCGATTTTATTATTGTGTAGCCCAACTTCACAATTACAGAAATGTATTATTTCTCCCTTTTTTTCAATAATATACTGGTAGCCTAGACAATCACGGTCATTGACTCTAAAACAAAGGAGAATGAATTAATAATAAACAAGTAGGCCTATGGCTACCATAAGTTATTTCAAACATGAAGATTTATAGAGAAGCTAATTATTTTCGTCTGCTTGTTATACTGAGTTACTGACGTTTACCTCGTATTCTCATTGGCGTAATTTTGAGTTTTTAAAAAAATTCACACTTATAGGTACATATGTTTTAGCCAATCAGTACAAATTTTAAGGTGGTATTTCAATAGAATCATACAAAACTTAAAATTTGCTTGTTAACAATGACAAGAAATTTAACTCTTAATGTGCATTTGTCCACAATCTATATTATTATTATTGTTATTATTGTTATTGTTGTTATTGTTGTTATTATTAGCACTGCGTCTTACTACCCGTTCGTGTTATACACACACTAACGCTAATGTGTAATGGTAGGGTGATTGTGAGATGAAATGTAGGACCTACAGTTTAACGTGGATCCGAACCACGGTGGAGGCCTGGCATTCCACACATTCACAAGTTGTGATTAATACATGTCTTGTCAGAGGTGAAGGGTTTGGTAATTTGATAAATCTGTGCCGGGACCGAGGATTGAACCCCGGACCTCCAGCACAGAAGTCTGACACCTTACCTCTAGACCGCCAGGTCACCAAATTATATTGATAAAATTATGTTGTGAACTTAGGTCTAAATGAATCCAATATATTTATAATAGAGTATTTACTACAGAGGTCTGTTTGTGGATAGAGGGGGTGGTTTGTTGGAAATAGTGTGATGTGAACTATATTGTCAAAGGGACTGCTCAAAACATTCAATCTCTGACATGTTTGTACCTGTGCTTGTCCCTCAACAACTTACCTTCTGTTCCAGACTGTTCAGTCGTGGTCTGGCTCTGTGGGTATTCCGTACTTCAGTTTGTGTTAACAGTATTTATTGAAACTATTTATTTTAAGTTTTCTGCGATTTGAGAAACACTGGCGACCTATACAGTAAAAAGTGCATCATTGTTGATAGTTCAATTCGTTAAATGTATGATGGTAATTTTTTAAATTTTATTGATTTAATTTCACGGTAACTACAACAGACTTGGCAGTCAAAAGGGTAAGGTGTCAGACTTCTGTGCTGGGGGTCCGGGGCTCAATCCTTGGTCCCGGCACAGATTTATCTGATTGCCAAACCCTTCCTTCACCTCTGACAAGACGTGTATTAATCACAACTTGTGAATGTGAGGAATGCCAGGCCTCCACCGTGGTTCGGATCCCACGTTAAACTGTAGGTCCTCCATTTCATCTCACAATCACCCTACCATTACACATTAGCGTAAGTGCGTATAACCCGTATGGGTAGTAAGACGCGGTGCTAATAGTAATAATAATAACAACAACAACAACAACAACAATAACAACAACAGAAGACTTGCATAATTAGAGACTCCACTTACAGCAGTTCACAGAAGACTACCAAAGAATATTGGCAGATAAACGTTTTAGTTGAACCTTAATACTAATTTGAACTAGATTTAATAAGCAAATGAATTGAATTATAGAGGTTAGCATGTGGTCAGCACAACAAACCCTGTGGGAGCTAATCTTAGTTTTCTAGACCAGAGCTGCTACTACTTTATTCCAGTAGCTTCTCATTTGTCCTCACAAGGTTGAATTGACCTCGTTTCAGAACCATTACTTCACAGATAAATTGTTGGAAACTCCAGAGATCAAACTCGGGACCTCTGGACCTCTATCCAGAAACTAACCACTAGACCACAGGGGTGACCCCAAAAAAACTCATACAGAATTAAAGTGATTTTGTCTATTCTTGTGCCATAGAAAAATGGAAATAAATAAATTGAAATTTTTGTTCGGAGCGCATTTAATGGAGATTATATAGAACCACTTCACTACTAACTTGAAAAGGTGTGTTATTATCATCATCATCATCATCATCATAAAAACTGTTTTAAGCCGGTGGCAGAGTCAGTTTAGTAAAATGGTTCCATCTTCCTCTTTACTTCCACCATTCTTCCTCCTTTATTTGTTTCCATTCTTCTACTCTCATCAGCACACTTGTTGGGTCGCCTTTGAGATCTTTTTCTTATGTACTTCATCTCTATTATTCTCTTTGGTATTCTTTCCTTTTACATCCTCATTACATGACCATACCTACCATCTCATTCTTGCTTCCTCTACTATCTCATGTACTCCAACATCCTCATTACATGCCATACTATCTCAGTCTTGCTTCCTCTACTATCTCATGTACTCCAGCATCCTCATTACATGCCCATACCATCTCACTCTTGCTTCCTCTATCTCATGTACTCCAACATCCTCATTACATGCCCATACTATCTCAGTCTTGCTTCCTCTACTATCTCATGTACTCCAACATCCTCATTACATGCCCATACCATCTCA
>CABFWB010004830.1:0-53207 GCA_902151455.1 Timema bartmani | reverse complement strand
CACCAGCTCACCCGCCATGGTACTTAATACACCCTATGATCGTGTTACTCAGTCAATAATTTAGGTCTATAAAATGTAACTAGCCTGCGTAGAGTTATAGTCAAAACAAAAAAGTAAAGAAAAAAAAGTCAGAATGAGTGGGAATTACTCGTCGCTGGCTATAATTATTTGCAGTGTTACCTGACTATCTTAGCAAATGACTTGATTATTTATATTTTTTTATCAAATCCAAGTCAATTTAAAATAGCATTAAATTAGTTAACAAATAAGAAACAAAATAAGTTAAGGGTCATAAGTCCTTATTACATGTACGCTAGTGCGAGAGCATTTCCTCTACATTAACCTTATCATTTCCAATTAATGGGCGATGATAAATTTAATAATAATAATAATAATAATCTGTTGATAAAGCAAGCTGCTCTTCTTTATATTTTACTTCAACTATTGTCCTTGTCCTTGTTAATTTATAACCAAACAATTTTTTTTTTTCAAGCTTTTCTTTTTGTTGTCAAACTTTTACCACAAAATTCTCTCTTTGTTTTTTCATGCTGCTGGTTACAATGGGTTCATAGTTAAAAGGTCAACGACACACCAAATATTCCGACTCTCGGCCGGGACGGGCTTAGCCGAGCGTTCACGAAGCACGCCAGCAGGTATAGACGCATCGCCAGATAAAGAACCTTTCTAGGGGAATAGCATATTCAGTCCAATATCCATACAAATAGCCTTTTAGAAAATACAAACAATTTTTTTCTATGTGTCCAAAATTGATAACAATTTATATTTTGTGTTTTTTTAGTTGAAAATATTTTTCAAATGTGACAGCTGGAGATCACATGACTTGACGTATGAATACTTGTAAGTAGATCCAGTAACATTTTCAAATGTCAGTTAATGCGCTTCTTGTGAATATTTGGATTGTTTTAAAGATTTATATAAGGCTGTACAGACAAAATCGTAATGGTGGGGTCACGTCCACGCTAACTGCATACAGTATTTACACTAATGAGGCAAGGATGAATAAGGTAGAATTTAGAAGAAATGTACCCTCATTGACGTAGAAGATGAGTGAAAAACCATTCTAAAAGAGATTCCCAAGATCCGAAATACTTATAACCGGCGAGCTAAAATAGGCGAGACTGACGCCTGTCTGAGTGTCGTAATACGAACTATTATATTATGTTTCCCTAAATTTTAATATAAATTTTCTAGCCTTTATAAAATATAATTACTCGGTGTAATCATTAATCTAATTAATCTTCACATTATTGCTCTTTCTAACCTCTTTCATCCAATGTTAATATCTTGATGAAGCTTATTTAATTTAATTATCTAAATACACTTATGTAATGTTTCAATAATCGCTTTTATATTAACTTTAATTGAGGAAAAAAAATCTTACTCAACAGTCGAACACAGCTACACACAAATTCAAATGAATTCAAATAAATTATTTGTAATCTCTAGACTCTTATCGACTAGGCGAGATTCACCCCCCAACCTGCCCTCGACCTCTGTCTTTGGAAATGTTTAATTGAATAGGTTATCTTATTTTCGTGACCTGTGCGATCCGAACGTTGCTTCAGATAATCTGATTAGCCCGCCAAATATGGCCCGTCCAACTCTCGCGGGTAAATGAAAGGTTTCGAGTGATACAAATATGGCGGGAGAGCGCGCACAAAAAATAAACAGGATATATACATGGCGGGAGAGCGAAAACAAAAAATAAATACAATATAAACATGGCGGGAGAGCGCCAACCAAAATAAATGAATACTATATAAACATGGCGGGAGAGCGAAAAAACAAAATATAATATAAACATGGCGGGAGAGCGCAAACAAAAATAAATAAATACGATATAAATATGGCGGGAGAACGCAAAAATAAATAAATACTATATAAACATGGCGGGAGAACGCAAAAATAAATAAATACTATATAAACATGGCGGAAGAGTTTAAACACAAAGAAATAAATACAGTAAAACCTTGGATTGCGAGTAACTTGGTTTGCGAGTGTTTTGTAAGACGAGCAAAAATTTTCAATAGATTTTAATCACTTTGATATACGAGTGCTTTGTATTACGAACACGTTTACGAAACGAATTATGCTCGCAATCCAAGGTTTTACTGTATGATATAAACATGGCGGAAGAGCGCAAACAAAAATAAATACAATATAAACATGGCGGGAGAGCGCAAACAAAAACACAAATGAGTTTTCGACGACGAGAAAGTTTTAGGCATAATTGTTTGGTACATCCCTTTTTCTGTATGTACCTGTGCCTATAGCCTTAAACTGTTTTATGTATTTCGTTCAAAACTAGATTATGTTAAAGGTCTAATCATACCTCGAGGATACAGTTTTATTTTTATTCTAGCTCTATAATAAAGGAAAAATTATTTACTTATTTGTTAACTCAAAAAATTCAGTAAATTTCTAACGATTTTGTTTAAAATGGATTCATGGGTAGGTAAGATCTGTGATCGTTGGTTATAGAATTTTCATAAAAATTTTTAATGATTATATGAGGTTCTTAAATTTTATCAAACTCAATAAAGAGAGCCCACATCTATGGTCACGTAGTCTAATATGTAAGTCTCCTTTTGGACTGGATTGTAGGTAGCGTGGGAGATCAAGATTAGAATCTCGGTTGGGCGTACTGGGGGTGACTTTTCCTCGATTGTTTCTCACTCTCCTTCCAATAAAATTCAGATGCATTCCGTCTAAAATCATACCTTTCTGGCCCCTATTCGACGTATCAAACTTAAGGGTCCGAACAAATGTTTATTTAAAAAAAATGATAACTCCATTTGAATTGTTCCAACCAACCACGTAACCAATTATTTTGGTTATATTATCACCTTCACTCTATTTAAAAAGAAAATCAGCACAAATTATCTATCTTAGAATATAGAATACAGATGTGCCAGAAGAAATAGTCTTCATTTTTAAAATAAACAAAAACATTATAAAACTTTTAACTAGTTCAATCCTTCCTAGCAATTAGTAAAATCTTTACCATTTGGTCATCACAGTTCTAATCAAACACCAATCACGCTAACTACTGGAAACGAACATGACGATATATTCTTGTTTATCTTCAACAGAGGTTTGGTGTTGCACCTACTCCTGTAGTCAAGCAGCCCCGGTCTCCCCTATTATTTTCCATCTTAAGTTTCCATGTTTGAAGATTTTGGTTCCAAAGTATAAAAATAGCCTGTGAGAAGGTTGTGATAGACCAAGTTTTGAAAAGACGTTTCAAGCAGCTGTTTACATTTCGCCTACGACGGGAGTCTGCCGCCTGTAGTAATCATTTATAAGGCTAATTAAGATGACATCAACCTTCCTCAAGAGCTGCTCTCGTGTCATTTGATTACTCACCCTTGTAATGATGCCATACAGACACAACGTAATCACTTTAAGGACCGGCTACACGAAGACGCACCGTATTTTTCTGGTGGAATGCTATCCATGTTTTTAAACGCAAGTGGTTACACGAGTCCGCATCGCACCGGCGCGGACGAATCGTCGAGAGAGCATTGCTCCGCACTTTTGCGGTGCGGTGCGGACCGTGTAGCCAGCCACCTACCACCGGAAATAAATGTTCGGGAGATTCCGAACTTTGTTTTGATGATAAAACTAGGGATTTATTTCACACGTGTGACGCTATAGTCATTGTTTACAACATTACGTACAAGATAAACGATATTATATACAACAACTTATTGAACAACATACATTATTCTTAATTATTAGCTAACTTAGAACTCTATTCTTCGTAATTAATAGCTAACTTAGAACTCTATTCTTCGTAATTAATAGCTAACTTAATTTTATGAAAATAGGTGAAAACCTATGTAAGTAAAAATAAAAATACAAACTTATTTTGTAAAAGCACTCGGTCTATAAAGAATATAAAAATGGTTAGAAAATGCGGTGCGGTTCGTGTAGCCACTTGCTAGAAAATGCGGTGCGGGTCGGAATACGTGTAGCCCTACCTTAAATAGAGCGAATTAAAATAAAATATGATAAACTTAGTTAAACCTGTGAAAGAAACTCCGGAGATTCGGATTAGATTCAAAATTGTGAATTTTGGACTCTCACGGGCTTACAGATTAGTTTATTTCCCACCGCGTCTTACCGCCCGTCCGGGCTGTGCGCATTTAATTACCTTGACGGGGTAACTATGCACGAGGTAGCTTTTATAATAAATGCATCCGTATTTACATGGAGAGGGAGTGGGAAACATTTTCAGTACACCCAGCATTAACTCTAACTCCGACCTCCACGTCACCGGTTAAACAAGATTAGACGAGCTTGACGTTTAATCCGTGTGCCTCCGTGTGCCCACCGATACGAGCTACAAAATTACTTTGAATTGTGTTAATATCGCAGAGAGCTTATTTTAATTTGATAATGCAAGCGCATGGGATGATGAGGGTGAATAGTGTCAGTAACTACTGGCTAGAAGCGACTTGATGGTGGGGTGGGGATGGTGAAGAATGAAGATAGCACTTACTATCAGAAACTTTACAATCATGTTGTTTCTCACTCACCTTCCACGCAAATGGGTACATTTCCTCTACATTCTGTCTTGCTCATCCCTACTCCTAAGGTATGTATGTACACGCATTAAGCTTGATTCACACGTTCGCCGAAAACAGAGCAGAATCTGCTCGAGTGGCGCAGCTATGTCCACACCACACCATTTACTGTAAAACGCCCTTGACTGATTACACTATGACCCCATCTTGTTATAAGCTGTACCATAGTGGAATAACGCAAAGGGAAGATTGTTACCGTACATATTATACGAAGGATTATAATAAACCCGCTTCGCTGGCAGCATGGTCTAAGGCGCTTCTCTCGCAGAGACTGCCGATGACGGGGCGATCAAGGTTCGAATCTCGATCGGGTCTAGGACCTACTGAGGTTTAAAAAAAAAGTTTTTCACTCTTTCTCTCTCCACGCAAATGTGGATACACTTACTCTAAATATAACCTTCCCAATTCCTAACCCACTAGCGTAATTAGTACATANTAGGACCTACTGAGGTTTTAAAAAAAAGTTTTTCACTCTTTCTCTCTCCACGCAAATGTGGATACACTTACTCTAAATATAACCTTCCCAATTCCTAACCCACTAGCGTAATTAGTACATAAGTGTATAACCCGAACGGTTAGTAAGACGCGGTGCTAAAAAAAACGAAGGGTAGGCCTACAGTGACCAATAGTGCTTTGCAACAGAAACTGCTTTGCAACAGAAACTTTTAAACAGTTAATTATCAACATAGTTTATTTTTTTAGAATAAACAGAGATTTTAAAGTGTTGCACTGATGGATGTTTTCAAATCATAGTGTTTGCCATAACACAACTCATCACACCGATACATACACACATTTTCCACTTAAGAGAGTTATTTCATATCATGTCATAAAAGTCAACAACACTGTGTGCTTGTCTCCGGCTCTTTAGCGCATGCGCAATGATTTGGTTTTGTTGGCTTTTCTATTATGATTAGCTCTCCTAAGTAGAATATCTCCGACCAAGCTGAAATTTGTTGAATAGTAGAGCGGCTCGCACTGACGGGGCTGAAATCTTGTGATTGGTTTAGACTTTAGAGCAAGGCCATAGCCAGTCAGTAATTGGTGTGGGGGGGGTTGGTGGGCACATCACCCAATTGCCAGAATCCAGAAAAAATTCTAAATGATACCACGTGACAATGTTTTTTTTTTTAATGTTTTTCTGCGATCCAATTAAAGCACAGTAAACCGGACGGGTAGTAGGACACGGTAAAAAAAATCAAATTTCTATATGTCTGTACTAGAATACTAGAATGTTTGATGTGAAAAAGTTCCAATGCTGACTTTTTCAGGAATATAATAGCTTCTCTGAAGAAAACCATGACAATAACGATAAGATTTAATAAAATGCATCAACATTTTCACAATATAACTTATCTAATAAGATAAGAGCCCCCGGACTTGCTACAACCGCTCATATAACCTTGAAGAGCTATAAAATATTCCCCGTTTTATAAATTATTCTACGCGCCGTTTAGTGTTGTCAAGTTGGCACGATCTATCCGGCCTTCATTCACTGATAATGTAGTGATTTTCAGTTGGCACTTCATCTACGACCTTCAGTCATTGGTGTAATCTGGAACATAATATGATCTCGGTAGTATCGAGCGGTAGTCCATACGCATGCGCGATTTTTGAATTTAGAACCAAACTGGTACAAACGCGTTCTGAACAAACCAAATTTGTTAAAAACTTTACCGAAAGCGAAATTTTTTAATCCCGCGTATAGAAGCGTTTTTAATACTTTAAACTAAAATAAGAATTAACACCTTGGTGCTTTACATACTCCTGTAAAAATAAAGAACATAAAATAAAATTAACTCTTGACACCCGTGCGTATGATGTTGCTATACTGTTAACCAAACTAGGCGCATGCGCACGACTTGATGTTCATGACTGTCGGTATCCCCTCCCCTCTTTCATAGAAAATAAAAATGTTTGGGTTCACAATCCACAAATTATGTTGATGACATAAGATGAAACAATCACATCATAATGAAACGCTTCTGATAGAAAAGTTAGGTTACTGTTTTAAAATATAAATATCTTATGATAAACTTATTAAAAGTTTTCAATATAATTTAAAAAAAAGGTCATGTTTGATCATATTTCTTTATTTGGCATCTCATTTCCTGAACCACGTGTATTGGCAAGTCATAGCCTTAGGAGCTGAGCTAATTTTGACTACAATCATTGACAGATACGCTCAAACCTAAATAGAGCAAGCAACCCTACAACCCCTGACCTATCCACCCTTAAAGTTCAAGGGTGTAGGGCCTACCTCAACTCAAATCACATGTACCAGTTCCCATGCAAACAAATCTATACCTTCGTGACGTAAAAGAGAGATAAGTCATTTCCTCAACAGTATAATGACACTAGTTGTTATGTTTATTAATTAATACGATATTTAAGAATACATTTACCTTAATTTCAGATTTAAGGCACCACAAACATACTTGACATATCAGTAAACATATGGCTTGGAACTATCGACATTTGACTCAAGGAAGTAAAACTTTGTTATATTGGTGACACTGAAATAACAATTTTAAATTGGTGTGTTTTAAAAATAAAGGATGAATCATTTATTTAAGTGTTTTAATGATGTAAGAAATAATAAAACTATATTTTATAGTCTATTTTATGCAATGTGAATATTTTGTTAGTAATAGGACATATTATTTTTGTAATGTTGCTAGCCTTGTAAAGTTACGAGATCGAACAGAAACGAACAGCTGATTTGTGTGGATCCAACATGGCAGCGCTAAAGTTATATTCTTTGAGTAAATCTGCTCAGATTTTGAGGCCCATCTCGCGTCTCACTGCAACAACTCAGAGTAGAAACGCTTACAAGTACGTCAACGATAAAGAACTAAGCATGGATTTCAAGGACATCACGGATAGGGCCGCCGAGGCTGTGTTTTGGACAGAGCTCGCCAGAGGTTTCGGGGTCACTTTGGCCCATATCTTCAAGGAGCCTGCAACGATCAACTATCCTTTCGAAAAGGGTCCCCTGAGCCCTAGATTCCGCGGGGAGCATGCGTTAAGGAGGTACCCGTCTGGCGAGGAACGCTGCATAGCTTGCAAACTGTGCGAAGCCATCTGCCCCGCTCAGGCCATCACCATAGAGGCGGAGGAAAGGGCGGACGGTAGCAGGCGGACTACGAGGTACGACATAGACATGACCAAGTGCATCTACTGTGGGTTCTGTCAAGAGGCTTGTCCTGTGGACGCCATAGTGGAGGGCCCCAACTTTGAGTTCTCGACAGAGACCCATGAAGAGTTGCTTTACAACAAGGAAAAACTACTCAACAATGGGGACAAGTGGGAGTCCGAGATCGCGGCCAATATTCAAGCCGATCATCTTTACAGATGAGTCGCAGGAGCTTAGACACAATTTGTTAGAATATTAGTGATTTTCAAACAAGTACTGGAACTTTTTATATGTTCATTGCCAACACGATTAGTAAAAATTACTTAGAATTATGTTCCATCAATGATTTCTGTGTGAGGTAATACATTTCTGACAACAATTTGTTGTTCATCTCAAAGCTTGCATAATTAATGTGGGTTTATTTGACAAATTATCGTTAAAATTTGATTTGGTAGGCCCTAATTGATAGGTTTTTTTTTATTGGTTTCTTCATGTCATAGACGGGCAAAGGTGGTAATCTATGAGGGGTGGATGTTTGAATCCAGGCAAGGGAATCGAGTGGAGATTATAAGTTAACGTCGAATATGAGTGGCTTATAGTAAAATATATGATAAAATTCCAGGTTGTTTTAATTGACTGGTAAAAAACAAAAAAATAAGAAGTGTTATTTAAAATTTTAAACAATTATTCCTGTCATGGCTTTAAAATATTCTGCCCAGTTGTCATTATTATTTGCTGGACTTCACCTTCCAACATTTTCTCCTTGTCAACATTTTTAAGTCGTTGAACTGTCCTTGGTTCGGTATTTTAAATCCAATCTCGGTTTATAACGATTCTGAAAGGAGATACACATTTAAATAGATAAAATACTCTTAAGTTGTGTAGTAAGGGGTTTTAAATAAATAAGTCTGAAGAGCAATTATGATTGTTATATTTATTTTGAATGAAGTAAAACACAATACAATTATGAAACACTCTTAACCAAATCACTGTATACATTTGCTGCAATAGTTTTTTTTCTTTGAAAATTGGAAAATATATACCCGCATTGGTGGATGCATGGTATGGCACATTGTTTCCCCAACTTTGGCCAGTTGTGTACCCCTTTCAAGGCCATAGCCTCGCCACTTATAGTGATTCATAAAACAAAGTAAATAAATACTAGATATCTTGTTAAGTATAAACAGTCATTACAAATAAACAAACCTCTAGTGGGAAGTAAAATATGAGACAGAGAAATATTAGACCATGACATCAAGGTTAATGTATTAATTTGTCTATCAAAATAATTAATAAAACTTGGTGGATAAAGCTGAAACTTGTACAATTATTGTGCGTGAAAAAGCAATACTTGGGGGGTTGGAAATGTTATAAAAGTTACGGGTGTAACTGCATCAAGTATTATATTTGTACATTTAAAAAATGACACAGGGATTGAACCCAGGAACCTTGGCTTAGTGGAATGTCATGTACCCTAGTTTGGGGGGATCTAGGCTGTATCCAAATAGTCTACTTATGTGGCTCGTGGCCCTGATAGCTGAATTGGTAATCACGTGACCAAGTGTAGATGTGTCCGAATAGTTACGGATGAGACCGATGCAGTCTTCTCGAGGTCTTGGTAACCATGGATACGGAAGGCTATCAGCCGTGCGCCTTCTCGTAGTGTCGTTTGCGATGTTTGACTAGCAATTGTTTTAGTATTATCTTTTCGTCTGCTAGAGCACTGACTTCTATTTTCTGCCATTTTAAATAAGGTTGTTGCCGTTCGAATAGTTTGATGCAGTCTTCGCTATGAACACTGCGAGAAGTGTAAAATCATCAAGACTGCAGCAAGTCTAAAACTCAAGGGTCCGACTAGGGAGCCTAGGACTATTCGGTTACAGCCCTGGTTTCAAATCCCGATTGGGTGTACTGAGGACGTTTTTTCCTAAATAGGTTCTCACATTCGTTAAAAACAACTGTGGGTACATTTCCTCTTAACTATACCATCCCTATGCCAATAGTGTAAATCTGCAGCTAACCGAGTATTAGAACGGGGTTCACAAAAAAAGTTATTTTAATTAATAATCAAGGTTCACTAAGCAACATGGCCAGTATGCAAGAACCAAGCTGAGCAGGCCTGCCCAACACCCAACTTAACAAAATATGTACATAATATTTTGGACGTTTCCTTCTCTAAACCAGTTCCTTCTTATGAAAATTAACATAAAGAAGGTTTTTTTTATTGTTTTTCTGAAACAGATTTTTTTTTAAACATTATAGCGATTTCCTTAATCTCTGGCATTTTCGACTCCAGCGCTTGCATTATCTCTGCTCGGCCGTCGCTCTCCTCACCGCTGGACAAGAGTTTTAACACCAAGTCTGTAACACACAAAGGCAATTTTGGAATAAATCATATTCTCATATGTCATAAAGAGGGGTGCGAGAAATGTCAGATCTCCTTTGTTTTGACTTTGACCCTCACAACAACCTTCCCACATTTCAAAGGCAGAGGAACATATTAGTGATATATCACTAAATATGACACAACATACAATCATTTTTTATAATAGCTACTAAACGGTATTTTAACATAAACTGGGGATTAAATGACATCTGTGTGTCCTGCCAACCTTCGCTTAGTGTAAAAACTTAAGGATGGGATTTTTGAATCTTCAAATACTTGATCCCTTGAGGAGATTCCAGTTTGAAAGTTATAAAAAAAAGTATATTTATTAAAATTATTGATTTGTGAAAAACAATTTTTTGATCTATTAAGAAGCTTACATATGATTTAGCTGATTTAATTACAGAACAAACTTAACAACCAGACCCCAGGACATTAAATTAACACTATACCTAACTAATGAATGTTTTAGTGAATACATTATAGAAAAAAAACCCACCTTAACATTTGTTTATTAAATTTATATTTCTTCTTTTATGATCATAATTTTTTCCAAGATTCGAATTTGAGATTTGTAGTTAAAATGAAAATAATGAATTAAACCCAACTCTACAACATAATTTAAGAGAGTGTGTGGCCTTCATCTTCCTCTCTCCTCCACCATTCTTCCTCCTTTATTTGCTTCCACTCCTCTCCTCTCACTTGTACACTTTTTGTTATCTGCTCTTGCGGTCTGTTTCCTTAGATACTTCTTTTCCATAATTTTCTTCGGCATCCTCTCTTTTTCCATCCTCATTACATTGCCATACTATCTCAGTCTTGCTTCCTCTACTATCTCATGTACTCCCAAAGTACGTCCTGTACAACACTTTTTTACACTTCAAGGGCTCTTCTCCATAGCAGGTCTCTTACACACCTGTAGAACAACTCTCCCTGCTGTCCTCTTCTCCATAGCAGGTCTCTTACACACCTGTAGAACAACTCTCCCTGCTGTCCTCTTCTCCATAGCAGGTCTCTTACACACCTATAGAACAACTCTCCATATCAGTTCTCTTACACACCTATAGAACAACTCTCCATATCAGTTCTCTTACACACCTATAGAACAACTCTCCCTAGCAGGTCTCTTACACACCTATAGAACAACTCTCCATAGCAGGTCTCTTACACACCTATAGAACAACTCTCCATAGCAGTTCTCTTACACACCTATATAACAACTCTCCCTGCTGTCCTCTTCTCATTAAATCCTCTCTACCTCCACCTTTTTCCTCAATCACGCTTCCAAGATATTTTACATTCTGTACTTTTCTCAGCTCTACTCCATACAACCTTAGAGCTTTACTAGGCCTTATCCTCTTCCTTGTCTTTACCATCACTTCACACTTTGCTGTGCTAAATTACATTCCACACTCTTTACCTTCCTCATTCCATTGCTGTCATAGTAAGTCCTGTAGGTTCGTATTCGTCATAGAGTTCCCTTAATTTATAGCTCTAGTCATCTACGATCAAGTCATCTGTAAAATATAAACTATGGAGGTGATCATCTTCCACGTCTCATAGTCCTAAATTTCCCAAGTCTCTATAAAAAGTATATTTTAAAATGTGAAAAATTTAAAAATTGATAAAAACCGACTTGGCACAAAAACATAACTACATCTGTCAGAGACAGGCCTAACCCCTTAGGAAGATGAGCGTGCAGATGACACAAAGAACAGCTTACCGTGGTACAGCTGCAAAGAGTTGAACGTTTCGGCAGTGAGATGGGACGCGAGGTGTGCCAGAATGTTGGAGACAAAGCGTCCTGAGGCGTGTAGCATGGTCTGTGAGACAGCCTGGAAGAGAAGCAGTGAGGCCAGGTGGAGCACAAGAGCTGGGTCGGTGCAAGTGGATAACTGCTCCAGTAGGGCCTGTCTGTGGCTGTGGACCATTGGCCTGGGACAATGACAACGACAACTTGACAACAGCCCAATGTTTCAGTGGATGAACCTAGTCTAGACTCGGTGCTGTTTCCAGGGGAGTGACAAGTCTGTACATTTTTTTTCAATTGCAAGCAAAGTCAAATCGAATAAATGGAATGTTTTCAAAGCCGAATCAAAGTTTGAATATTTTATAGAAAGGGTTTTATGTTAAAAAAAAAAAATTATTTAGCAACATAAATGAAAAGAATGAAATTGAACATATGAGTAATTTGGTTGTTAATATTTTTATTTGCAAAGCCAAAATTTCTTCCAAAAGAAGTCGAAGTTAACAAATATTGAAATCTTCACACACTCCTAGTATTTAATGTTTACTTAATAAATTTAAGACTACATAAACACATTAACAACTTAACCTACAACTATAGTTAAAATACTCCAAATTGTTGACCCGAGAGTTTCGACATAGTTAAATTACAAATAGTAAATTATTTTAGGCACTACTTGTGATCGAACCATGACCCGTCTCACCGACCTTTCCTTTCTCTTGTCCAGTTTTCGGAGGATCATGTCGCATATCCCATTCCCGAGAGCCACCTCCACGCAGGCAAGGTAATCGTCCACAGAACTGCCGGTCAGACACTTGTGGAGCTTCTGTAGAGGCTCTGTTGCATTGTTTGGAGCCTCGTTGGCAATCCTTGTCCGAACCTTCAAACACATTAATACCTTACATTGGTGTTTATAGTAACCAGAGTTGTGGAGTCGAAGTCGGTAAAAATGTACCAACTCTGGCTCCAAAATAAAAACTTAACAATAACAATATATCATTTCAAGGTCTATGACACTGACTATGTTTGAACAGTAGCACGATAGATGACGTTGATTGTCATAAGTCAAAGAACCCTCTCTCGCACATTAACGTACAACCAGTGGCCGCATGTTCTAAAGCGTCACTCTCATATTAGACTAGACTGCCGATGACAGGGAGATCGAGGTTCGAATCCAGGTCTGGTGTATTGAGGGTGGTTTTCCACTTTCCCTTCACGCAAATGCGGGTACACTTTCTCTTAAATTCAGTCATCATTAGTATAAAGCCCTAACAGGTTTTAAGATATGGTGCTAAAAATAAACTAAGTTGACCCTTAATTTCTTCTTCAGCACTGCTTCCTACTATACATTTAGGTTATGTTTTACACATGTGTATTAATCAGACTAAATGAGAAAAAAAACATTGAATTTATTTAAAGGAAATGCACCCCGATTTTCATGGATTAATAGTGAGAAAACACATAAAAACCAACCTCAATATATCCGACCAGGATTCTAACCATAATTTACCCATCAACGGCAATCCAGTATATATTATGAGTGTGACCATTTGACCATGAAGCAGATCCTTATATTTTAATTTTGAAGCAAAATGTCACACCTCGGCTGTAATCTCTTTGTCCTGATCATACTGTATCATGTTCTCGGCCGCGACGTAAGCGAATATCTCGTTGGCGATCTCGGTACACAGGGTCTTCAGCAGGTACTTGGCGAGCTGCTGCTGAGTTTCCTTACTCTCAAACTGTTTGAGGCCCTTCTCGAACAACCGCACATTTGTCAAGAGCGCATTCAGTTTGTCCTGGAGCTCACCGTGGGTCTTGCGCCGGTCATGTGCTCGAGCGCTCAGTGTGCTCTCGAACAATGATTGGGCAGTCGTTAGAGCACTCTTGTTTACAGCTCTAGTAATAACAAAAACATATTTTACAGTATTTAAATCATTAATGGAATTAAAAGTTCTCCTTTCAAAGTGACGAACTAATGGTTGAGTGTTTAGTTTGATC
The DNA here is from genome assembly GCA_902151455.1 of Timema bartmani. NCBI lineage: Eukaryota > Metazoa > Arthropoda > Insecta > Phasmatodea > Timematidae > Timema > Timema bartmani. Next base: position 39,327 of record CABFWB010004830.1, on the reverse strand, counting down.
AATATTTAATTTAATTTAAATAAGTCATGTGCTGGTATAATTAGTCAGTTAAGGAAGTTAAAAACACACTCAAAATCCAGGCCCCAGACCATTAATTTAACACGTACATGAATGTATGAATGTTATAAATTATAATGAATGAATGGAAAAAAAGTTTTAATTACTACTTAAATTTCTGTTATACCATTATAATTGCTACCTATGCTTTTAATAATTTTTCCCAAGATTTTGATTCAAAATGGCAGATAAAATAAAGATTTAGATTAGTAAAGTAGACGCTATTATATAAATGATTTAATTATCAATGACGGGGTTGAGCAATAGAAACATAAAGGAGAGCCACTTGACTTTAATAATGCTGTGAACGTTCAGAAGCGTCGAGCACTCACGGATGAAGATGAGCGGCTATCTCGTCCACGAGTTCCTCAAGTTCCTCATCGCGCAGGCTCTCCACCTGTCTCAACACCTCCCTGATGTCAGACACAGTCACCAGCTCCAGTTTCCCCCCACCAACCACCCCCTTGGATCCTTTACTCCTGTTGGGTGGAGCATCCTCGTCGTCAGAGTCCTCCACCGCCGTCTTGCCGCCGCGGTGGTACTTCTTCTTCGTCGACTTGGTTTTGGTTTCACGACCCTGACATCACGAGATAAAGACTTTCATTTTGGTTGATTGTATCTTACAACATATCTGGGCTATCTACAGAGTTACAATAATAGGGTAGAATTAAGAGGAAATGTACCCACATTTGTGTGGAGGGAGGATGGAAAACCATTTAGGAAAAAACAAGGGGTGTGAAAGTACTCAAAAAATTCGAGTTTGAGCCAAGTTTTAATAGCTGCGTGAACTCAAAGACATTTACAATTACTCATAAAAATTAGTACTTGGAATTTTCTATCTTTCTCTCGAAAACTCCTAGTTTCATTTATAAATATTAATATAAAATTTAGTCTCTCAATATTTTCTTTTGTCTAATTAAAAAAAATGGTATAATATATACTTTTTTTTACATACATTTCTGTTTCCCTCCGGTGGTTTGGGTCAGTTTTTTACTCAAGCCATATATTTTCCACTGCCGGCTGGCTAGGCCTGTCGTAGCTTCATATGCCTTATAATATAGACTAGGACAACATCCAGTCCCCAACCGTTAATTTAGCAATGTGAAAGGGTAAACCTACATTTCACCAAAGATAAAATTTCGGCCATACCGGGAATCAAACCCGAGACCCTTAGCTCAGTAGACAGACATGCAACCAACTTAGCTAAGGTGTCTGACTGTATAATTTTTATTAAATTTATTTAAAAATCTGAATTTGTGTGATTGTTAACGCCAACATTGCTTTATGGATGTGAAGCGTGGGTTTGTCAGGAGAAACACAAGAGCAAGGTGAATGCGGTTGGAATGAGATCTTGAAATTTACCTCACCTGCACACCTACTTCAATGTGAAATTACACTTGAGATTGACCACACCTGCACACCTACTTCAATGTGAAATTACACTTGAGATTGACCACACCTGCACACCTACTTCAATGTGAAATTACACTTGAGATTGACCACACCTGCACACCTACTTCAATGTGAAATTACACTTGAGATTGACCTCACCTGCACACCTACTTCAATGTGAAATTACACTTGAGATTGAACACACCTGCACTCCTCCTCCAGTCTTTCCCCCCGCGGCCTTCTTGCGCCGCTCCTCGCGTCTGTCAGCCTTGTTGTTTCCTTCTTCCTGGTCCACGTGGCCCTTGTTGTTGTGAATCTTACTCTCTGCCTGTGCTTGCATGTAGGCCCCAGATGACACGGACTGTGAACAGACTTATAATATCAGCAAGCTCTACTCTGACATGGACTGGATGATGATGAAGAACTAATTATTGTGTTACCTATTTCATCAATTAATCATATGGCGATAAGGTTAAAAAGATTTATTTTCACAGAATTAACAATTTTTTTAACACATCAACTGTGCCAACATTTTAAAATAATTAACAAAATTTGAAATGGTATTCATGTTATGAGAACAATACCACTGAAATAATAATAAATTGTCTGCTTGTAAGACTGCTTGGACTGTGAACAGAGTGATACTGTCAACAAGGACTGTGAACAGAGTGATACTGTCAACAAGGACTGTGAACAGAGTGATAATATCAGCAAGTTCTACTCTGACATGGACTGAATGATGATGAAGAATTAATTATTGTGTTACCTATTTCATCAATTAATCATATGGCGATAAGGTTAAAAAGATTTATTTTTACCAAATTAACAATTTTTTTAACACATCAACTGTGCCAACATTTTAAAATAACTAACAAAATTTGAAATGGTATTCATGTTATGAGAACAATACCACTGAAATAATAATAAATTGTCTGCTTGTAAGACTGCTTAGCAGGCTGAGAAATTAATTCAAAATATTAGTTTGGTTGGTGTTAAGGTGACTTGTTTTTGTTTATAATAATTTGGCACCAAACACAGACCTATCTCCATCTTGTCTATGAGATTTACACTCTCAAGTGATGTCTATAGGAAGAACATGATCTGACAGCTAGAAAAGTTATTAGATCTACTTTCATACACCAAGTAATGTGATCTGCAGCTGTCATGTTTACTAGATAATATCAATACATATGACCCGCCTCGGTGGCGTAGTTAGTAAACGCGCTAGTTCCATGTTGAGCTAGACTGCCGAGGACAGGAAGATCGAGGTTTGAATCTCGCTTGGGTGAAATGGGGGTGGTTTTCCCTAATTGGACTGTTGTGGTGTTGTCAGCTTCTCCGGAGTCACCTGCTGAGCCTTGGCTTGCACCACGCTTTCCAAGGGGGTGATCAGAGCATTGAGGTAGCTATCGGTGACAACGACAGTGCTACAGAACACATGGACAGTGACTGCCGCGGGTTTGGTCTTCAGGACGCTCGTCACAATCTCCTCAGCGTCCTCAGGCTCAAACACGGACGGCAAGATGGGCTGGAGGGGGGTAACACGAGAACAGTTTAGTTCAGTTACAAATTGTTAACATTTTATCTCGCTTGCATTAACTGTGATTGATTTTACAAGCACTTAGGAATCATCCATAAACCACAAAGTACTGTTGAGAGGGGGGAGCGTTAATGTCTACAGGGTGTTAAATGGGGGGCTGGGATACATGGTGTATGAATGACTCCTTAGTGAAAGTGAAGCTTTAATGCCTGGAACCAGTCTTATAGTGAACTCCAAATCACTAATACCCTGCAGGTTTCAACTGGATCACTGACCTATTAAGATTCCAAAATGTTTTACATAGGTGTTTTGAACATTCTCGCCAATAGTTGAGGACACTAACTTTAATTCACACCAATTATAGTGATACCAGTTTTTATGATGATGACGACAATGATGCGTGCATGCCTTACTGCGCGCTTGGTATCACATGGCTATGACGATCTGATTATATGTATTTATTACTGTAAGATTACTTATTGGTTATTTATTGAAATTAGTAGAGATTTAATGTTGTACACGATTTATTCTGTTAATTGCACTTTCAGTATTGTAAATTTGAAATTAAAATGATAGTTTTTTGTTCGTTTACGAACTAACACGGAGAGACAGAGCTAGTGCTATTACAGATTGAGATTTTCTCTGTTGAGATTACTATTTTTCTGTGTGTTATTACTATGTTTTGTGATATTGCTATGTTTCTGTGTTATTAAGATATGCACAAGCTGCTTATATATGACCTACCCCTTGCTTCTTGGACACCTTGTCGCCAGTGTTAAAACTAACTAATAGGAGAACTCCTGGCAACATGATGTTGTGAAAGCTAGATTCTTATTGGGTAAAGGCAGCCAACTCATCGCCAGATTTTCAAATATTAATAAGGTTTTTTAAAGAAAGAAAGTTTTAAAACGTATTATATTGAAATTACTTCTGAAAATGCCTGATAATCCATAGATGAAGTATTAAAAGGAAAATTTACATAAAGTTCTTTAAAGAAAAATACACTTCATCCATGACTTTTTGAATACATGAGAGGGGTCCAAAACAGTACCATTACACAATACACCCCTTTTAGATTAACATTAAAGTGTCCATTCCTCCCCCTGAAACCAAACATCTTCCCAATTTACCAAACAAATTAATGCAATTTTAAATTTATCTGACCCGCTTTGGCGGTCGAATGGCTCCAGGCATTACTCTTGCAATAGACTGAACTGCCGATTATAGGGAGGTTGAGTTTAAATTCCGGTAAGGTGTACAGAAGGTTTTTTTAAATAAATGTTTTACCACTCTCCCTCCATGCAAATCCAGGTACATTACCACTAAATTCAAGCTTCCTCATCCCCAGCACATTAGTGTTAGTATGTACATGTGTGTATAGCTTGAAAGTGCAGTTACACGCAGTGACAAAACAAAAACCCTTCAGATCTTAGAGTCTTCTTTGATCAAACATATTTTGTGATTTAATCCAACAACAGCATATAATTAAAACTAAGGTTTTCAGACTTAGCCCCGAGGCCGACTTTTCTGTCATAGTTGTGACAAGCATTAATTGCCGCAACTATAGTCGAAACATCAGGAGTAATTTCTTCCCTTGGCTCGAGTCTCGTGTATTCCCTGCCAAAACACTCTCCCCAAAATTTCTCCCTACCATGACGTCGATCCAAGAGCCTGTAGTTACAGCCTCCTCCACAGATGCCTCCACCTGTTCGAACAGCTGTTTGCCAACTGCACATGTGGAGAGTAGAAGCAATTTTTCACCAGGAAAATGTTTACTCACAAAAGTCTTCGGGTCTGAGATACCCAGCCTCGATAGAGCGTCGTACTCTAGAAAAATATGTTTATAATTCAATTGTCTGTTCATTGGGATTGTGCCAAGACAAGGAACAGGAAAGGTATTAAAAAAAAAACCACTTGCATTTGGTTTACAATAAAAATCAACTTTAGCATAAAACAGAAATGTATTAAAATATGTGTTTAAAAATTACCCCTAGGCCTGAGAATCAAACTCAGGTGTCTGTGATCTCGTTTGATTCCCGTTCTCAGGGGTCTGTGAATGACAGTCATCCATTCAGTATGTTAGTGAAAAATCATTAAATGGTAATCAGGATTTTGGTAAAAATAAACTTTTATAAAATAAAAACATATCTTGTTGCAGTCAACCTTGATAACATTTTACTATTGTACATTATGTTTGTTATTTTATAAGGTTTTTCCTATGAAAGTAGATTTAGTAACGTCTCTAGCTGTCAGATAAGGTTCTTCCTATGAAAGTAGATCTGTTAACTTCTCTAGCTGTCATATAAGGTCCTCTCCAAGAAAGTTGGACTGGATGTTTACCATCTATGTAGAGGTCAGCGGAAGTTTCCGGCACTCACCTAGGTATCCATTCTGCCTGTAGAAGCCATTGACCCAGTCATTCTGTGACTTGGAGTAGATAGTTGGGACGTAGATACTACTCCCTGCCTGTTTTCCTGTGACCACACCAGGGACTTGCTTTCGGTGCATCAAACTATCAATAATAGCTGAGAAACATAAAACACGCATAATGTTGACATAGGAAACATAAGCTACATAAAATAAACAGGATAATTGGCAAATGTTAATTTTTTAGTAACGATAGAGTTTATCTTGTCACTTATTATTGTGAGCAAGAACTCAGGAGGTTCCAGGTGACAGTGGCCCATGTGCATTAAGTGTTTGAAGAAACAGCTTACTACCCATTCAGGTTATTAACATATTCGCCAATACTGGGCTAAGGATGAGGAAGGTATAATTTAGAGGAATTGTACCCACATTTGTGTGGAGACAGGGTTGGAAACCATTTAGAAAAAAACACTTCTACAGCTGACCAGGATACGAGCCTCGCTCTGTCTGTCATTGGCAGTTCGGTCTATATCGAGAGTGATGTGTTAGACCATTAAACCACTGAAAAGGATAAAGAGAGCAGTTAGAAAGAACTTGTTTTAGATATGTTGTTATTTCTATTTATTTATTAATTTTGATGTATTTAATGTGCACCTTTTTTCAAATCGACTGATTATATCAGCACATGAGAATTTCCATGAGTGAGAATGAAAGAGTCTACCAATCTTTGTTGGGAAAGGTATTTTCCCATACCTGGCAGGGATCTTTCACATTCCACAATCGACATGGGATCGACGGCTCTTCCCCTCCAAAGGAAATTGTGCTACAGACTTTTATCGCTCGGAAAGACTTTTCTTGAGCAATAAAAACCTGTAGCACAACTTCCTTCAAAGGGGAAGTAAAGCAAGTGGTCCCAAGTTGATCGCGAAATGTAAAATATTCCTGGAAGGTATGCGAAAATATCTTTATGACAAAATTAGTAGAGTTTTTCATGACTGTTCGTAGAAATTCTTGTGTGCTTATATGATCAGTCAGTTTATAAAGTGAACGTTAAATGCCTCAAATAAATAAAAATAGAAAGAACAACATTTCTAAAACTTATTTTAATCACTACTCTGAGTCACCAGCCTCGTTCGACTTCTTGTGTGGACACTCGGATAAAGCCATGAAGGAGTATGTTGTGACAAAGGGAAGGGGTAGTGGGGGTGGAATATGCAACTCACAGAAGAACATCCTCTCGGGCACATCGCACTGACTGAGCAGGGTGGAGACGGGGGTAGGTCTGGTGGCAGCGGCCAGAGCCCCCCTGACACACGCGGTGTTGCGCGTTACATACGACTCGGTGAAGAAGACGCGCGGGTCACTCTTGTCCTGCTTGCCGTGGATAATTTTACCCAACTGCTTCTCCACCACCTGTGCAAACACCCCGGAGAGACCACAAGCGAGATGAACAAACGCAGACTGCTTAGTGAACCTGTCTCTTCCCTCGACTTTAGTTAGCCTAGGTCCGTCTACACAGGCCGACACTCAACTGGTTCTTAAATTATTTCTAATGTCTTATTTTCTCGTAGCGGGGGAGGGGGCTAGGGATTATTTGTTTTATTTTTCTACAAGGTTAAAGAGGGGGTTAGAGATGGGTGGGGTTAAAGATATATATATTGAGAGAGACTAATTATAGAGGCAGAAAGAAAGCTTGGTTGGCTAGATTAGACCTAAACTCTATAATTAGTCTCTCTCGCTCTCAATATATATATCTTTAACCCCATCCATCTCTAACCCCCTCTTTAACCTTGAAGAAAAATAAAACAAATAATCCCTAGCCCCCTCCCCCGCTGCAATAAAATAAAATAAATTAGAAATGGGCCTTTTATTTTAAGTAAAAGGCCCATTTTTGTCTTTTCCTAAAAGTTAGAGCAATTAAAAGTTTTAAAGGGCCTATAACATTATGAGATATTCATAATTGATTTAGGTATTGTAAAAATACTAAATTTGAATCAAAGCCTACTAATTAGCTTTTAACACGCTGGATTATTCATTACTTTTGGTAATTTTACTGTTGGCTGATTCCTGATCGTTGACGTGATTGCGTCCCACAGACTTGGTTTATTCTAAGATACCTGTTTGGCAACGTACTGTTTGCAGGAAGTCACTTGGAAGGTCGTACTGCCGGGTGAGGTCGCCGACGCTCACTTGACCGTTCTGAGCGAGTCTCTCATTGATCTCCTGGGCGATGAAGGTCAGATATGTCTTGTCGATCAGCTGTCCGAGAACTAAGCTGATTCCAGAGTCGGACCTCTCGACCTCTGCGGCTCTTGCCGTCACCTGACTCAGGTCCACGTTGAGGATTCTGGCCAACTCCACCAGGTTAATACGACCTGGACAACACAACAAGGGGACACCACCATTTTACCGATAGCTAAAATGCCAGTCAGACAGCAGCCGTATAGATTGTGACTCTGCCTTCGACTTGAGAAACTATAATTAAGTTAAATTTTGAAAGTGTTTTACCAGTGCTTTTATATCTCACCTGCTTCTGTGGTCACATGGTATAAGCTGTCACTCTCGCAATAGACTAGACTGCTGATAGCAGGGAGATCAAGTTTTGAATCCAATTAGGGTGTACTAAGGGTGGTTTTCCACTGTCTCTCTCCACGTAAATGCAGGAACACCTCTAATTCAACCTTATTTATACTCAACTAATTAGCATAATTAATACATATGTGTATAACTTGAACAGGCAGTAAGACGCGGTAATAAAAATAATAATGAATATCTCTTATATGTACCAGGATTTGAGGGAGGAAAAAATACCTATAAAGCACCTGGCTAGCTTCCATAACAGAGTTAAACATACTGACATATAAGTTAGCCTTGCTAAACCAGTATAGTGACGCTCTCGACCACAATAGTGTCTCATTGTGCTATGTGCTAGTTGTCTAGTAGCAATGTAAAATGTATCACTAATAGCTAGCACACTGGCAATATAGCATAAACTGCTAATGGAGGTGGAAACAAGATCAAGAAACAAGGTGTGTTTGTGTGGACATAGAAGAATGACACTGCCGGGGATTTGAAGCCTGGTTGTCCGGCTTTACTACCTATCCAGGGACATAAAGGAGATCCTGGCAAAGGGGTAAGTGAGTAAAAACAGAAGTTCAAGCTTCAATCCCTGTCTCGGTATTTATATATTTACACAATCACTCCATCAAAATGTCATCTATGAAAATGTAGTTGTTTATAATATTTATATTGTTTATTTTATTTATTAAAGTCGTAACTGTACCCCCATGAACGAAAAGTTCATCTCGTATTTCCCTTGACAGTTGTTGTGGCGTGACATATTCCTTGCCGTCGACTGTGAACACAACATCAAGTAACTGATGCTCGATGAGTTTTGTGATAATTTCTACGCAGTTCCTTTCAGACAATCTGGAAAAAAACAAGTTTCATAATCTGTTAAAAATATAAGCTTCATAAAACATATGGGCACACCTAACCTCGGGTTCATGAAACCAAAATTGAATAACCATGTATTATGATATTATGTGATGCCAAAGGGCATATTTGGACTCGCCTTTGGATGGTAGAACTTAGTTGAGCTCTTTGAAAATCTGCGGCTAATCGCTTTACTTCATCCCACTCTGTTGTTGACATTTTGGAACGAAGCAGCTGATGACTTTATTAAATTTGACCTTTATATTTCATAAGAAAATGCAGCTTATCTGATCGTCGAAAATCAGGAATTTTATTTCATAATTGTCTTATTAAAATTTTAATAAAACATTTTCTCCTTTCCTTATAGTAGTTTTAAATATAAAATATTTCTTTAAGTTCAAACTGAGTAGTAGGCACTTCCGGATTTCCCCGCCCTCAGTGGAATGCTCACTGCTAAACCCATTGATTTAATTTAAAGGATATACAATTCAGTTTTACAGGTAATACTGTAAAAATACAAATGAAATATTTAACATATTTAAATATGTAGCTATCACCAATGTTGTTTACAGTCTGCCAGGACTACACTTATATTTAAAGTTGGTTATTAGTTTGTATATTGGTTTCAGAAACCATATTATATTGAAAGTTCGATAAATATAATGAATAAGGTCTCTTAAAACTTGATTACATTTGTTTGGATGACAAACTTTGTGTAGTTACAATACATTCAAACTATCGCTTAGGTTATAGGGCTTGTAATAAGTAGTACTATATTAATATATATATATATATATTTATATATATATATATATATATTTATTTATTTATATATATATTTTGATTTCAGAAACCATATTATATTTAATGTTCGATAACTATAATAACTATAATTAAATAAGGTTACTGAAAACCTGATTATTTTCTTTCGAATGACACACTTTGTGTAGAAGTCTTACGTTCAAACGATCATTTAGCTTATAGGCTTGTAAGAAGTATTACTATTTTGCCTAAATTCAATGGTGGTGGAACCGGGGGGGCAGGGGGCACTGCCCCCTGTAAGAAATTTGCCACCTCACTCACTCCTCCTTGAACATTGTTTGGTTAAAACGTTACTAGTCTGTGTGTGACCCTTATGTTACTTAAAGTTAGTCATGACTAGCCACAAAGTTGTTTTTCAGCTGATTGAATTGCGCGCGGTCAGCCTACGCGATGTAATGAGACCTTTCTTCCTTCCCAAGGTCTTTTCACTACTTTCCCCTTCCTATTTCACAGCTCTCCTCTTCCTTTCAAAAACCACTTCATACCCCCCCTTAGACATTCCTGAGATAATTATTTTCAAACATCAACATTTCATTTATTTGGTATAGTGTAGTGCCATGTAGTGCTATGTGACCTTTTGTCAATAAAATGCATGTCAGGATCCGCGAACTATTGTAAAATGGCTAAGAGGAAATCACTGTTGGATTATTTTGAAAAAGTAAAAGAATTATGCATCATTCCCGGTATATATCTCCAAATTAATAATACAATACAAGGTAAGATTAGTAATGATTGTATTTTTAAACCAGAAACTTGTCATTTAATAAAAAAAAAATCATCACATTTTAATACCCGTCTGGGTTAGAGATTAGTAAGGTTGAATTTAGGGGCTCCACAAATCCACAATCCACAATCTACAAATTTTCGTGGAGGAAGAGTGGAAAATTATTTAGGAAAAAACACTCTCCATACCCCGGAATGGGATTAGAACCCCTATCTCCCTGTCGTCATAAGCCTGGTCTCTTTCAAGAGTGACTATCTCGGATCAGGGTTCGTAAATTCGCGGGCCTTATACAGCCCACGAGACATATTTGCCCGGCCCGCTAGACTGCAAGACTTTTGTATTAGGCCTACTATCCGGCCTGCAGTCATGTATTTACACAATTTATTGCTCGTTCATGATTTTATTTGAATATATAATTTGTGAAAAATGTAACAAGGAAATTGAACTAAGAAATTTTTCTTTGCACGAACTTTGAGCTTATAATAATTTTATTAATGGTTGCTCACAGCCAACATTTAAACGGCTGAACCAGATTTAATTTCATTGTAGCGTATATTATTATTTGCTTTTGTTGTAAAGTGAAATTTATATTTTACTTAGCACATGTTAATTTTCAGTAACCTAGTTTTAATGTTTTCAAGAGTCAATGATTTTTAACCGCTGTGAATTGTGAAGGAATATTTAATTAGTTTGTAAGTAAATTACTCTATGTATTAGTGTGGCACACACAAATAAATGATATGACACAATCGCACAAACTTTCTCATAGAGTGTATTATAGCTTTGAACAAAAATTTGAAAAAAAAAGTTTTCAATAAACCATTCTTAGGTAAGCTTTCTTCTAAAAATAAATATATCCTTTTATTTAAATACTCTTAAAATATGATTTTTTAATATAATATTAACATAATTTTTTAAAAAATTCAAATAATCAATTTTTTATAAATTATTTTAGAATTATTGACAGTGTAATGCATCATGTCAAACAGTCCCAAGATACCCATTTGGAACCAAATAGCCAGGACAATTTTGTAAATATCTCAAAATTTTCAACAATTGTTCCTTAAACGAAGTTTTACCCCCATTGATGGTTTTTATCATATAAATTATTCCCAAGATACCTATTTGAAACCAAATCGCTACAGCCATTTTAAAAATATTTCAAGTTTTTCTAAAATCATTCATCAGTAAACTACCCTTAAACAAAGTTTTAGCCCAAAAATAAATATATAGTGTTATTTGTCATTTTAAACACTCCCAAGACACCAATTATTAGTACCAAATCGTTGGAGGTATTTTTGAGTTATTTCGAATTTTCTAAAATTACCCATCAATAAACTATCCTTCAACGAATTTTAGTCCAAAAACCAATACCATAGCGCTTTTTATTAGGTCAAACAAAATCTAAATATGCATTTTAATCAAAACAGTTAAAGCCATTTTTAAAATAAAAAACACCTTATCAGTAAACTACCCTTAATTTAAGGGCGAGGGGAAAAAAAGTCAGGATGTATTGCAATATAGTATCTAGATATCAAGTTTTAAGAAAATCCATCCAACTGTTTCAGATCCGTGGCCTGGGACGGACAGACAGACAGACAAAGGAACAGACATACTTTTTTGCTACGGGTGTACATAAAAAAACAGTTTAGGGAATTGTTGGTTGCCCCACCTTTAGACAAAAGAGGTTCCACCACCACTGCCTAAATCGACTTATTTAAAGAAATAAGTCATAAGCGTTGAATTTGTTATGCTCGTCAAACCTATTAACCTATTTATTTCGTTTAACTAATCATAAATTGATATATCTCATAAATTCATAGAAATTAGCTAATGATATCGAAATGCCACCTGGCCTTGTATGTGTGTAAGAGAGAAGAAGATACCTGAAAGTTTCCTTTTCTATTACACAATGGTGTACAAACTACTGCTTGAAAATTTTAGCCACAGATGTCCATCTATTTATATTGAAGCGATCAATGCATTATCCCGACTTAAAACGAAGATATTCGAGAATTAACGACTCTATGGACTAACCGTTTTCCCATTTACTATGACCTCTACCCACGGATGACAGATTCAATTAACTTGGTTGTTTTCTTCCGCATTTGAGTTGTTTTATTACAGTGTAGTTGTCTTTGTTGTTCCAATTACTCAAATGTCAGTTTGAAGGTAATACTCTAATAACTCTATTTCTATGACTAAAGCTCAAACGATATGTATGCATCAATTTATGACAGTCTATTGGGTAGTTTGTGCGTGATTTTAAACCAGTAAATAATTTAAATTACACTTTTGCTCTCAATTCTTTAATTTTTGACTCTTCTATATTAGAATTGAGATACACGTTTGAATTATTCCATTTAGGGACTTCTATTATAACTATTTCACTAAGCAGTTTAATTAGTTTTGAATGATTTTATTTTTCTGAAATAAAATCTTTATTAAATCAACTTTCCCTTTGTTCTTTTTAATTGGCTGTGTTATTAGTGTGTTTGCATAAAAAGTGTATTAATTCAACTTCTAACTTTTTTAACACTACACATTTTTTGCTCCTTTTATTAGGACTCTCACAATTAATACAAATAATTAATCCATGGATGCAAGATTCCATAGTTGAATTTTAAACAAATACGCCAGCATTTACCTAGAGAGAGGTCGGAAACCACTTTTCGTACGCTCTTTTGAAATTGAGGGTGGAATTATTTATTTATGTTTAATGTCGTATGATAAGTAAAATATTTTTTACCATATATACACACACAACAAAATCAAATTTCCAATGTTAACAAGATTAACATTGTAAAATATCCTGAGCCTGAATTTGGTTATTAAATAAAATAATTAAAAGACTGTGTTTTAGTGCTAATATTTCAGGATCCCAGAGTATAATTTAAAAATATTTAGTAGAAAGTTAGGTGTTGTTCGGTTGAGAGTTTACAATGATAAAAATGTTATCTATCGTGTGAATTTTTTTGGAATTTTTAAAATTATGGTACTAGGCATATATAGAATTATTCTATAATATTAATTATGTTAGACCTATAATTGGAACTAGGCTTTTGTTTTTATGTGTATAGCCTAAATGGGAACATATATTAAATATTTCGTAATATGACAGAGAAAAAAATGAAAGAATCCGGCTCCCTCTGCGTACTATTTCCAAATTGAGTCCTGGTTCGAGGGCAGTCCACTGCATAAATTTGTCCAGCTTTACACTCTCTTAGTTAACATTGATATGCTACAAGCGCAGAAACTACTTCTCCAAAATCTAGCCTAGTTTTAATCTTTTCCTAATCTACCTCACAGTCAACAATTCCTGGAATTAACTGCAAACACTCGGCAATCACTGCATCAGACTATGCCATATGAGCTGGGGCGGGCGGGGATGAGGGAGACTTAGGGGAGTCTAGAAAAGTAGGACCTGCCATGGTCTCGAGCAGACAAGTCAAAATTACGATGATTCTCTGCAGCGCACAGGTCACAACGGACCAACATACGAAGCGGCCTGGTTCTTTTATTTTTATAAACACACTACAAGTACACTATTTGGGAATGTTAAACCTTGTCAAATTTCAAAACCTTTCATAGATAGGTGAATTATTAAATGATTTTTAAATCCAATCTGAAAAACTGTTTAGAGCAGGGGTTCCCAAACTGTGCGTCCCTATGCCCTGGGGCGTTGCCGGTCTTGGTCCAGAGCGTCGCGGCTATAAGTAAAACCAAAACTTATAAATTATGATGCATAATGAGATTAAACATCCCAATTTTCAATATGTGTAATCATACGCATTTTAAAGACTGGAATAGTCCTAAACCATACAAAAAAAACCCGTATAATTTGTTCTTGTGAAAGCATTCGTATGAGTTTCAGATTCTAACTCTCCTTGAAAATATTGCTTACAGGGTCATCCCACGGAAAATCTGATGTGAAGGGTAGTGCGGTCTCAAAAAAGTCTGGGAACCCCTGATTTAGAGGGCAAATCTTGTTATTGAATGTTATCATCATTTTATTTTTTTTAACAAAGGTACAATACTAAGTTTGAGTTATTTTTACTTACACTGTTGCTATAATAATGTAATTATATAATATATATACAACCTGGATGTGTAGTATGACACAGCGCTCAGAAAACCCAGTTGTTAATAGACCTAATCTATTGCTCCAGTTGGTAACCTGGTGGTCTATGGGTAAGGTGTCAGACTTCTGTGATGGGATCTGGGGTTCAATCCTCGGTCCCGGCACAGTTCTATCTGATTGCCAAACCCTTCCTTCACCTCTTGACAAGATGTGTATTAATCACAACTTGTGAATGTGTGGAATGCCAGGCCTCCACCGTGGTTCGGATCCCACGTTAAACTGTAGGTCCTCCATTTCATCTCACAATCACCCTACCATTACACATTAGGGTATGTGTGTATAACCTGAACAGGTAGTAAGACGCCGTGCTAATAATAATATTGCTCCAGTTGTATCTATGTTAACGTTATTTTCCTGCTCTAATTCTGTCAAACATTTCTCATCTGTTCTGCGGAGAAGTGATGTTAACATTGACCCAGTTTTATGTATTTTAGGGCAAAACTAATGGCCACGCCAAGCCCCAGCAGAGAGAAGAAAGATAAGGGGGCGTCAGAAGATGGTGACTGGTGAGTTCGATTAGCTCTTCTCGTCGATTGTATGTACTCTTAAACAAATATTTACCATCAGGTATCAGCGATCCAAGGTTGTCACTTTGGGCCATGTTGCCATATCTCTTATACTAACCAGCCCAGCTGCTTGACTTGGACATGGTAGGCTGGGGTGCACTGAGACTGGTGTGTGTATGTGTCCCCCTCATAACACACATTGGTGGTCACATGGTCTAATTCGCCACTCATGTAGAGTGGCTTGCCAGTGAAGGGAAGATCATGGTTTGAATCCCATTGACGGGTGTACTGAGGGCTGTCTTCCCTCCCTCCCTCCCTCCGACATCTTATCTGTCCTGAAATATTAAACAAACCTCGCTAACTATCCATGTGACAGCCAAGGAGACTCGCTGATCACGAGCTCTCGTGATGTTGGCAGTGAGCACAGCCTGTCGAGCCTTACGACCCAGGATGAGAGTTTCCACTCTGCTCACCACGCTGAGGCGAGCCTCAAACTTATGGAGTCCTACCTCATGAGGAACCAACTCACAGATGTCACACTCATCGCCGGTAACAGTGATTATTGATCAACCACTCATAGGCTGATAGAATCTGTAGATCTCTAGCCTAGTGCTCCATCACAAACAACAAGAGTATTAATCAACCACTCATAGCTCGATAGAATCTGTAGATCTCTAGCCTAGTGCTCTATCGCAAACAACAAGAGTATTAAAGAAATACAGGAATATTTTTAAACTTGCAACATTAAACTGCAAGCTTTAAATAGTAAACTTTTGTATAAAATAGAAAATGAACTGAAGAAATACCTGAAGAAGACTCGCTTCTGGGGTTGAATGGCATAAAGGTGTCACTCTCGCAATAGACTAGATTGCTAATGCCCTGGGAGATTGGGGTTCGAATCCAGGTAAGGTGTACTGAGTTTTAACCTTATCTCTCGCTAGCACTGAGCACATCATAATAATTAGTTCATGTGCATGTAACCTGAACTGGTAGTGAGATGCGGCGGTAATAAACAAAGTTTTAATACACGTTACGGTATTTGACTTGGAAACCAGTGGTTGGTTTCTGACCATTTGCCTCTGTACTGTAGGTACCAGGCGCATCCCGGCCCACCGGGTGGTGCTAAGTGCCAGCTCCCTATACTTTGCGGCCATGTTCACGTCTGACCTGCGCGAGGCGTCGCAGAGTGAGGTGGAGTTGCAGAATGTGGACGGAGAGGCGTTGTGGATCCTCGTGCGTTACTGCTACACTGGTATAGTTTCATTCAACATGGTTTGTAGACATAGGACAGACATCCATCACAGACTCTGCCTTAAAATATGAGTGAAGAATGGCCCTGGGCATGGGACGACTCCTGGATAGCACAGTGGTTATAGCATTGGCGTATTAAGCCAAAAGTCCCAGGTTCGATCCTTATGTTTAGGTGGCATTTTTTAATTTAAAGAATATGATATTTAGATGCGGCTATAACTGTAATTAATAAATACAATAGCTTGTCTATTTAATTAATTAATCAAACATTGATTGGTTGAGATGAAACGTTTCCTCTAAATCTTGTTCCAGGCAGCATCGAGCTGAGAGAGGAGAACGTTGAAACACTATTGGGCACGGCCTGTCTGCTGCAGCTCCAGGAGGTGGTTGATGCTTGTTGCAACTTCCTCATGAAGCAACTTCACCCGTCCAACTGCATCGGCATCCGCCTGTTCGCAGACACCCAATGCTGCGCCCATCTGCTGCGGGTGTCACACGACTACACCACCGTATGTATACTTTCTTTGTTCTGAGGATGGGATCTTCAGACCCTTGAATCGTAATAGATAGTTGAGATTCAAGGATTAAGAAAAACCCACCTTGGTGGCATAGTTGGCTAACGTGCCAATCGTGTTGAGCTAGACCACCAAGGACAGGGAGATTGAGGTTCGAATCTCGGTCGGGTGAACTGGGGGTGATTTTTCCCAAATGGTTTTCCACTCTCCCTCCACACAAATGCGGGTTCTCTTCCTTTAAATTCAACCTTCCCAATTCCTAATCCATTAGTATAATTAGTACTTACTTACATATAACCTGAACGAGTAGTAAGACGCAATGCTAAATAAATAAAAAATAAAATATTAAGAAAAAATGACCGATTTGAGATAACACATGTGTATTATTTTAAATAAAGAATCTGAATTATTTTTTAGAGGCATGTTGATGCTTACTGGTGGCTTAGTCCAAGATAATTATAGGTAAAACACAACAACCAGACCGCATACCACTAACTTACCACTTATGTGAATAAAATCAGAATCAGTAAAAAAAAAACTCCATCAATCTCACCATTGGGTGGAATTTGAACCGTGATCATCACTGTTTCATGTTTTCCAAGTTTTGGATTCGAGATTCAGAATCTGTTGGTTAAATGAAGTTTCAGATTGATAAAAAAGTGGTTTTGAGTTTTTGACCCATCTCAACTTTATGCCTTTCTATTTAGTGAGTTGACAGAGAGAGTTTTATGCTTTGAAATCTGAAAAAGTAATAAAAAGCTAAGAATCAGCATGTGATAAATTTTAGATTGAATATCAATCTTAGTTGGATTCAGACTCGACATTTTTAAGCTTGTCCTTATATAAAAGGGATCTAGTTTAGCCAACTTGGGACAGTTTAAATTTACTTTAGATCAATTTTATCTTAAAATATATCATCAACTGTTTCCAGCCTGTGGCCGACTCACTTTAGTAAAATGCCTCCATCTTCCTATATCTTTCCACCATTCTTCCTACTTTAATTGCTTCTATTCCTCTCCTCTCACTTGTACACTTTCTTTTAGCTGCTTCTCCCATCTCTTTCTTGGCCTTCCTTGCGATCTTTTACCTACACACTTCATTTCCAATATTTTCTTAGGCATCCTCTCTTTTTTCCATCCTCATTACATGGCCATACCATCTCAGTCTTTCGTCTCTCTTACACTCCTTGTTTCTGCTGTTTCTTTACTAACTACAAACTATAAATTCAAATAACTATTGTGTTTCTATACGAGTTATGGCTGAGAGGTAGTAAGGGTTGGAGGGAAGGGGTAGTGGAGAATATACTCCAAAATAATCAGTTTCATTTGTTTCCCAGGAACATTTCACGGAGGTTATCAGTAATCAAGAGTTCCTGCTACTGCCGGCAGATGAGGTCGCCAAACTCCTTTCATCAGATGATCTCAACGTTCCGTCAGAAGATCACATATTTCATGTGAGTTTAGCAACTGTGACAAATCTGGGCTGATGTCGATCAGTGGTGGAGCAGTTGAAAGTTGCGAGGGGGTGAAACTACAACTCCACATACTAGGGGTGTGTGTGAAGCTTCCAAAACTTAAAGATCTTTGTTTAAAATATTTGTCAACTTTACTTCAAATATTTGTCGTTATCAACTTTGATTTTCGGCTCAACCATTATGAAACTTTACCAATAAAAACATTGAAAGTTAAATCATGTGTATGTTCAGTTTTGGTCATTTAGTGCGGTTATGTATACCTCGCTTCCCCTCAACACATTAATACAGAGTGCACAACACACTAAACAGAGTGCACAACACACTAAACAGAGTGCACAACACACTAAACAGAGTGCACAACACATCAAACAGAGTGGACAACACATCAAACAGAGTGCACAACACATCAAACAGAGGGCACAACACATTAAACAGAAGGCACAACACATTAAACAGAGGGCACAACACATTAAACAGAGGGCACAACACATTAAACAGAGGGCACAACACATCAAACAGAGGGCACAACACATCAAACATAGTGGACAACACATCAAACATAGGGCAGAACACATCAAACAGAGGGCAGAACACATTAAACAGAGGGCCCAACACATCAAACAGAGGGCACAACACATCAAACAGAGGGCACAACACATCAAACGGAGGGCACAACACATCAAACGGAGGGCACAACACATCAAACAGAGGGCACAACACATTAAACAGAGGGCACAACACATTAAACAGAGGGCACAACACATTAAACAGAGGGCACAACACATTAAACAGAGGGCACAACACATTAAACAGAGGGCACAACACATTAAACAGAGGGCACAACACATTAAACAGAGGGCACAACACATTAAACAGAGGGCACAACACATTAAACAGAGGGCACAACACATTAAACAGAGGGCACAACACATTAAACAGAGGGCACAACACATTAAACAGAGGGCACAACACATTAAACAGAGGGCACAACACATTAAACAGAGGGCACAACACATTAAACAGAGGGCACAACACATTAAACAGAGGGCACAACACATTAAACAGAGGGCACAACACATTAAACAGAGGGCACAACACATTAAACAGAGGGCACAACACATTAAACAGAGGGCACAACACATTAAACAGAGGGCACAACACATTAAACAGAGGGCACAACACATTAAACAGAGGGCACAACACATTAAACAGAGGGCACAACACATTAAACAGAGGGCACAACACATTAAACAGAGGGCACAACACATTAAACAGAGGGCACAACACATTAAACAGAGGGCACAACACATTAAACAGAGGGCACAACACATTAAACAGAGGGCACAACACATTAAACAGAGGGTCCAACACATTAAACAGAGGGCACAACACATCAAACAGAGGGCACAACACATCAAACAGAGGGCACAACACATCAAACAGAGGGCACAACACATCAAACAGAGGGTACAACACATCAAACAGAGTGGACAACACATCAAACAGAGTGGACAACACATCAAACAGAGTGGACAACACATTAAACAGAGTGCACAACACATCAAACAGAGTGCACAACACATCAAACAGAGTGCACAACACATCAAACAGAGTGGACAACACATCAAACAGAGTGGACAACACATCAAACAGAGTGGACAACACATTAAACAGAGGGCACAACACATTAATGCTCACGTGATATTTTAACTATACAATCTGATATTTAATTATCTATCAGCTTAGTTATGATAGGGAATTTTAATCATGTTTGCAATATAACATTTTATTTTTAACATTGAAAGGAGGATTAAAGGACAGGGTCTACCCACTTACCAGAAAACTGTACTCCTCAAAGTTCACAATTAAACACAACAAAACACATAATTATGAAATGTTCGAGGTACACCAGTCCCTTCTTCAGCATAAGAGGGTAAAACAAAGACTGGAATATGACAGGACGGCTAGAGGTAGGTCATGGTCACTTAGATACTGCTCAAACTTGTGTCTTTACTCTTGGTAGATGGATACAATGTTGTACTTAATTTAATAATTCAATAATTAAATATAATATATCAGTTATTGTTTATTATTATTGTTTATATTGAAATGACTGGCTGGTGTGAGTAGGCCAGCTTGGAAGAAAAGCAGAGATAAATATATTATAACATTTTTAGTAAATGATATATGCACAAGCGGTTTTTTTACACTCTACATTTTTTGTTTTTTAATATTCAAACTTTTATTCGGTCCCAAGGAATATTTTATATAATCTGATTTAGCTCTGCAATAAATTTAAAAAATGGACTTTGTAACCCCCCACCCCCTATTTCACCACTCCCCTTTTACCTTCCACCAAAAACCTACATACCATGGGTAGATGGGGTTAAGACATGATGAGAATTAGTCGGGGATTTTAACTCGGTTATATCTTCTCAAGCGCAGGCACTTTGGACAGCTTGGAAATATGGTACTATTACTCTCCACAAAGTCTGAAGGCTCCTAAGTTTCATTGTTCTTTGCGCAGGCACTGACTGCATGGGTGAAGCACGATGTGTCTGAGCGCAAGAAAGATTGTGGCCAGCTCCTGGCTCTTGTCAAACTACCCCTTCTCGCACCCTCGGTAAGAAACAATGTCTGAACAAACGTCAAGTAAATATACCAGTGTCTCTTTGAAACATTTTGTGGAGCTTTAATGTTTGATCATTTGAGCTTGATACAAACCCACTTCGGTGGCCACATGGTCTAGGGCAGGGGTTCCCAACTGGTGGCCACATGGTCTCAGGCAGGGTATGGTGGCCACATGGTCTAGGGCAGGGGTTCCCAACTGGTGGCCACATGGTCTCAGGCAGGGGAGTCCAACTGGTGGCCACATGGTCTGAGGCAAGGGTTTCCAACTTGTGGTCCATATGCGGCCCACAAAGTTTTAGATAAGTAATCTACTGTAGTAAAATTGATGTTTTTAGCTGAGAAACGGAAAGCTTTGACTTGCGTGGTATGAATACATGAAATATCCAACTGGAGTTCATTTGGTGATAATATAATAACTTTTAATAATAACTTGTGTATCTGCCCGAGCCCTCTTTCCTTCCTCCCTGAGCCGATTATGATGTGGCTAGACTCGTGGATTCACTTGTGGCCCTCGGGCACTTTTAAGTTGGAAACCCCTGGTCTAAGGCGCAATAGACTGGGCTGCTAATGATGGGGAGGTCGAGGTTCGAATGCCGGACAGGTGTATTGATGGTGATATTTCATAAAGGTATAATATTATTTTCCAAAAATAATTTCTACAAACACACGACCCATTGTTCTGCCCTCTTGTGACGAACATTTTCTTCTCTCCTTGAACGTTAGTTCATTGCCGACTACATCGAGACAAACCCTCTGTTCCGGGAGGAGCGTGTCTGTCAGGATCTTATCATGGAAGCGCTCAAATATCACCTCCTACCAGAGCGCCGCCCTATGCTGCAGTCCCCACGAACGCGGCCCAGAAAGTCCACTGTAGGAGCACTCTTTGCTGTCGGTGGGATGGACGCAAACAAAGGTTTAACCGACTTGAAGAAAGAGACCGCATTTTGGTCAGAAGCTTTTTAAAAACAGCTCGTCTATAGTTATTATTTTTCCAAACCTTTTGTTATGAGTATTTATTTGTATTTTCATAAACTAGTTTTTTGAAATTAGGGACGAGTCTTGTGAACTTTCTAATTCCCTAATCCTAAAGAGTATTTGAGATTCAAATTCCTTAGTGAAAAAGGTGATACTTGCTATGAGAAACTCCATCAATAGTAATAAGAAGTGATTTGGTTATAATGGAGCGCCAGACACACCAACCATCTGGTCTAACATCGGTTGTGTTTTACAGGTGCTACGAGTATTGAGAAGTTTGACTTGCGCACCAACAGTTGGAGCGCGGTGGCGAAGATGAGTGGCCGTCGTCTTCAGTTTGGGGTGGCGGTGCTTGACGGGAAGTTGTACGTGGTGGGTGGTCGAGACGGACTCAAGACTCTCAACACTGTCGAGTGCTACGACATGAAGACACAGGTCTGGACCACGCTACCTGCAATGTCTACCCACAGACACGGGCTAGGTGAGCGCCACGGGTCACATCAAGTTGACGTGGGGAAACTCTTCCAGTTGTCCAGTTAGAGTATTTTTTCTAAAATAAATCAGAGGATCTACTTTGTCTAAAACCCACTTCGGTGGTCGCATGGTCTAAGGCGTCTCTCTAGTAATAGAATGGACCATCATTGACGAGGAGACAGGTTTGAATCTCGGGCAGGTGTACTTTGGGTTGTTTTTTCTTAAATAGGTTTTGGCTTAATGCAAATATGAGTACATTTTCTCTTAGTTCAACCTTAACTGTCCAGGTGTGGGTGTCTTGGAGGGCCCCTTGTATGCTGTGGGGGGCCATGACGGCTGGAGCTACCTCAACACAGTGGAGCGATGGGACCCCCAGGCCAGACAATGGAGCTTTGTGGCTCCCATGACAACGCAGAGGTCGACAGTCGGGGTGGCTGTTCTCAACTCCAAGTGAGTTCAACTTGACATCTCTTGTAAATAGTAGCTTAGTGGCTGTTCTCAACTCCAAGTGAGCTAAACTTGACATCTCTTGTTAATAGTAGCTTAGTGGTCGTTCTCAACTCCAAGTTTAGCTCAACTTGACATTTCTTGTTAACAGTAGAGATAACACAATTCTGATTCACAAATTTCAATCTCAATATTACAATTTGTAAATTCCAATGCCTCATTCACAATATCAATCCTTTTAATTTAAAATATATGCCAACAATGTAAAAATGGTGCCAAACAGCCTGGCGACAATGACTTGATCACAAATGTGAGAGACTTTGGGTCTCTTATATAACATTGCTTGACACGGGTGGTGGCCTGGTCGCAAATATGGCTCTGCCCTAGGGATTCGAGGACTCTCTTTATCCCTAGTTATATTGTGCACCTATACCCACTAATCTGTTATGTGGTTTCCAGACTGTATGCTGTCAGTGGTCGTGATGGTACCTGATGTATTGCTTATAGACTACGCTGTCAGTGGTCGTGATGGTATCTGATGTTATTGTTTATAGACTACGCTGTTAGTGATCGTGAGGGTATTTGATGTATTGTTTATAGACTACGCTGTCAGTGGTCGTGATGATATCTGATGTATATTTTCCAGACTGTACGCTGTCGGTGGTCGGGATGGTAGCTCCTGTCTAAGAACTGTGGAATGTTTCGACCCTCACACCAACAAGTGGCTGCCCTGTGCTCCAATGGCCAAGCGCAGGGGCGGGGTGGGAGTGGGGGTGGTGAACGGTTACCTGTACGCGTTGGGGGGACATGACGCTCCTGCCTCCAACCCGTCGGCGTCACGCTTCGACTGCGTGGAGAGGTAATGAGTGTAACATTGCTCTGTTTATATATGAGGTGTAGCTACTAAACAACAGGACTCATTTTTTTGCCACTTACCTGAGGTCTCGGCAATAACCAGCAGGGTCAGATATTGATCTATGTTCTTTTCTCCCTCTACCTTCCAAATCTCAAGGTCATGCGACCGACAGTTCAGCCGTAACCTTTGTTCGAAGTGGACCGTGTACCTGAGCTCTGTGGGAATTATGTTGAGTGTGAAAGGTGAGCAGCGTGTCAACTTGAAGTTTCTTGTAAAACTTGGAAAATCCGCTGCAGAAACGTTCAATTTGTTAAAGTAAGTTTATGGTGATCAGTGTTTATCTCGTGCTCAAGTGTTTGATTGGTTTAAAAAAATGTAAGGAGGGGAGGAAAGAGATCGAAGATCGATCTGCGCCCCGGCCGTCCTCACACATTAAAAACTAATGTTGATATTAAAAAAGTGAGTGAAATTGTTTGAAAAACTTAACGCCTGAGCATTCGAGCAATTGCTGACTTAGTTAATATCGATAAGGAAACTAACTGTTCTACAAATTTTACATGAAAATTTACATATGAAAAAAGTTTTCTTTAAAATGGTGCCAAAACTGCTCACTCCTGAGCAAAAGGAAACTCGAATGAACATTTGTGCTGACATCCTTCATAACATCGATAATGATCTAAACTTTTTAGAAAATGTGATAAATTGTGACAAATCATGATTTTTTAAGATCGACCCTGAAACTAAGCGCCAATCCATACATTGGAAGAGTCCCAGTTCACCGAGACAAAAGAAAGCACGGATGAGCAAGTCCAAATTCAAAGCAATGAGGATAGTTTTTTTTATATCCGAGGAATTGTTCACATTGATTTGGTACCTGAAGGTCAGACTGTTAACCAGGTTTACTATAAGGAGGTTTTGACAACCCTTCATGAACGCATAAGAAGAAGACCAGAAATGTGAAAGAACGGCTCATGGATTCCTCATCAGTGACAACGCACCAGCACATAAAGCGCTGTCTATCCAGAGGTTTTTGGTGAAGCACAAGATTCCCGTGTTGGAACATCCACCTTACTCACCTGATCTAGCCACGTGTGATTTTTTTTGTTCCCGAAGATCAAGTCTGCACTAAAAGGAACCCGTTTTGAGTCTATTGATACTGTGAAGGAAAAAGTGATGAAGCTTATGAACAGCCTCTCAGAAAAGAACCTGAAACATTGTTTCCAACAGTGGAAGATTCGTACGGAGAGGTGTAGGGATCGGGGAGGGGACTACATTGAAGGTGATAACATGTCCATTGAGTCATTTTGTAAATACAGTTTTTTAGAGCATCACTACTGTTGTTTAATATCCAAACCCCGTATTTGTTTTCAATAAGAATCTTAGTGGAATGTCTTTGTTAGACATTTGACTCATTGAGTCATTTTGTAAATACAGTTTTTTAGAGCATCACTACTGTTGTTTAATATCCAAACCCCATATTTGTTTTCAATAAGAATCTTAGTGGAATGTCTTTGTTAGACATTTGACCCTTTTTGAAAAAAAATCTGAAGGGAACAAGCTGGAACCTGTTTTGGTGGCCGAATGGTTTAGGGCAGGCATGTAAAACTTGCAACCCACAGGCCGCATGTGGCCATATCCATGATTCTTTGTGACTCTTGGCCCCCTCTATGAACCAATATACAATTTGGCTGGAATCTTTTTTTTAAACTTGAAAATACAGCATTTTGATATTAAGACATTGGGAAACTGGGTAATTTAGCAAGTGAGATAGGTGCACCAATTATTTTACTCCTTATTCACCAAAGATTGATTTCAAAAAATTGTTGAGTTTGCGCAGAAAACATGTACAATATTTGTCGGCTCATGAGTTTGTGTGAAGAGTAGTGTTCTCCTATTAAAACTACCAAAGACCTGAGAAATCACAGATTACATACTCATTCTTCGTCACTTATGAAAAGGATCTCAACACTAGATTTAAGGTCTAACATTCAAAATTTATGTGAAACAAATTAAGATAAAGTCATAATGAATCTTTATTTTCATTTGGAATTAAAAATGGTTTTAACATATCAAGTTTTATTTTTTTACTTGAGAAGGTAAAAATATTGTATTTGTTGAAATTCTGCCTCCTCAGTATTTTCAATGATGCTTGGATGAGTTTGACTCGCTTGTTCTAAGGCGTACCTCTCATAATGGACTAGACTTCCATTGATGAAGAGGTCAGGGTTTGAGTTCTATCTGGGTGTACTAAGGGTGGTTTTCTCTTAATAGCTTCACTCTCTCCCTCACAAATGAAGGTACATTTACTCCAAAACTCCATCTTACCCATCGCTACAACTTTATTATAAATTATATGCGTATAATCTAAACAATAGTGAGATGCATTGAAAAATACTTTGGAGTGACTCAAAGCTCAAGGTGGGAAGGATAATATACAATCTTAGAGTTTTTATGACAAAAATAATACTGTTTCATTTAATCTGTTTGATTAAATTGTCTACATATGGTAATATCAGTAGTCCTTGAATATTTGTCTTGGGCATAACAAACTTTGAACAAACTTTTTAAATTAAGAGAAAAAATTTCCTTTTCAAGGTCCGCTTTGTTCATGAAAGATATCCACTAACTGTTGATATCACCAAGTGTAGAAAATTAAAATGTGTTTTTATTGCAGCGATCTTTTGTTATTTTATTTTGTCCAAAAATAGCTTTTTGTCATTAAAAACTGTATAATAAACAATATAACCTGTTGTTGCCTTCACCATGTTACCAAAGTCCTAGTGCTCTCGACCAACAGGTATGACCCCAAGACAGACACCTGGACCCATGTAGCCCCCATGAGCACGGGGCGAGACGCTATCGGTGTTTCACTTCTTGGTGACAGGTTGTTTGCAGTGGGAGGCTATGACGGACAGCAGTACCTTAAACTGGTGGAGGCTTACGACACCCAGAACAATGAGTGGCAGCAGGTAGGGTGTTTCACTTGTCATTATCTCTCTAGTTGACAGTGTCACAGTTGGCATCATCTCACTAGCGGACATTTCCGCACTTGTCATAACCTCACTGGCGGACATTGCCTCACATGTCGTCGTCAGACTGGCGGACATTGCCGCGCTTGTCGTCGCCAGACTGGCGGACATTGCCGCGCTTGCCGTCGCCCGACTGGCGGACATTGCCTCACTTGTTGTCGCCTGATCGGTGGTCATATCTAGTGATGTCTGATTGTGAGCTCCAATACAGCTTCTCGTTCCATTGTCTATTGTTAACTCTTATCTCTACTTGTCTAAATGTTGTAACACAGGAAATGAATATTAGATTTGAATATCCAATACATTGTAAAACCAGATCAGGGAATATGGCGGTAACCATCTAGTTTCTTTAAGAGGCCGCCATTACCTCTTGGCATTGTTCCTTTTTATGTATTTCAATCCCTCTTTTACCTTCTTAAAATTTATAATGTATTAATTGGGAAATAACTATAAAATTAATTAAAGCATTAAAAACTTCAACACGATTTAGCTAGCACTTTTAAATTAAGAAATTCTGTTTGGTGTTACAAGACACTTTGAAACCTCAGAATTTGGTGGTTAATGTTGAGGTTAAGTTAAACTAATTCATGTTTGAATTAAATGGTTTTCTTAGAAAAGACACTCTATAAATCGCTCAAACAAGAGTTTTAAAAATATTATTTCAATTTATTCCCAACAGGTGGCCCCATTGAACACTGGTAGGGCTGGTGCTTGCGTGGTGGTCGTGAAGAACCCGCTGCTCTGTTGACCTTTGAGCGATGTCATGGTTCCTCACTCCACACATGACATCAGGTTAAGTAGATCAACACAGTGGTAACATTCTTCTAAAGAAAAACACGCAATAAAGCTCTAAAACACAACCATTCAATTATTGCTCAGAAGCTGTTTAAAATATGGCTCATGTGTCTGATAAACTTTTAGAAAGATGTTAGAAGTTATCAAAAACAATTTATTTCACTAGGAACCTTATAAACTGAGGCAAACCAATGTCATAAACGTTATGATATAATAATGATACTTACATCCTTTTAAAGATCAGATTATGCTCTTTAATTTGATATATATATGAATGATATACAGTAATTTTTTTGTGTGTGCACATATTGCATTGATATCTTGTGTCTCGCCTACCAGCTTTTACAGCTTCTTTTTTGCTCTATGGTGAATACACTTTACAATTTTTTGAGATTTCGTAATTAATTCAATAAAATGTTTTCCTGAAAGTTGAACTAGCTATAGTCTGCTATAAATATAAAATGCAAACAAAACAATACGGTCACAGATAAGAACACAAACTAATCTCAAACAGGGTCACTATAACCCGATTCAATGACAGCTGTAAATATCGATTGTTACTATCGAAATAATAAATTCATGTGCGGTCTAGCGACAATTTTGGCACTAAATATTCATAGACGACCTCCGAACACTGCTAGAAGAAATACATTAAAACATCCGAATATGTTTAGAAGACATGACAATACGAGACAATTTTAATACGTCTCTCGCGCGTTCCTTGTGGGTTCCACAAAGACGTTTAAATACGGCTCTAGCACGGAGAGTGTCAAGTACCTGCAATTTTTAAATGTACTTGACATGACCTTGTGCTATAGTGACCTTGACCAGATAAAATATTGGTGTTTTTGTTAAGTGTTTTGTTATTATTTACACTTTTTAGTTTTATCAGTAATGTGAGGCTGGGTCCATAGAAAAGATTGAAATTGTAAATGTTGGAAATTGAGAGTCGTCAAATATTCAAAATTAAATATTAAGAAAAAAAATGAAAAAATAACCAAATAACTTTGAAATATTTAATAAAAATAAAATCAAAATTCAATTTGATTATTTACATTATATTAATATTGTACTTTGTTTCTAATTATATTTATTCTCAAAGGTTTTAATTTTATCTCTACTGTCCAATTTTCATAGAAAGGGCCTTTAAGAAAATATAAACATAATCTCTAACAGTCAACATTAACATTTTACTATATTATTATTGTTATTTTAAATCTAGCAAATGTGACAGCTATAGATCATATGACTTGACATATTAATACATGAAAGTAGATCTAGTTACTTTTCTAACTGTCAGGTAAGGCTCTTTCTATGACATTTGGACTGTATGTTCAAGTAATTTTAAAAGGATTTGAAAAGAGCTGTATTAACAGCAGTTGTTTTAAACCAATCTATTTTTATTATGGTGATGTAATTTTTGTTTAATTATTCATGCAACTTCTGTTGCTTCTAATTTTACAATTCATAACTTATTTTAAAACTGCAAGATATGAGTTGTGTTTTTTATTTTGTTCCTTATATTAATTATAGTATATTTTTTTAAATTTTAGCCATGCTAAATTTGTCTTTTTTATCAAGTTTTGATTGCTATGTAAATTGTAAATTAATTAATTTGTATTATAGTTTCAGAATCTTTTCAATTTGGCAGCTGTTGTGTCACATCAAAATGTGATATATTCGTATCAACTGTCCTTTTAATGTGTTTGTCCTTTATATCTTATGTTCATTTTACACATTCCTATCAAATTGTCCTATTATTCTTTACAAATTTCCTTTTTCTCCCTTTTGTTTATTGGTTTCTTCTTTAGGAAGTTGTGTTTCGTGTTTCACATTCCCCCCTTGAAACCTAGGTCAGGAGATTGGGTGGTAATGATCTATTTTCTTCAAGAAGTAGCCATTACCTCTTTGTCCAGTGGCAGCAGTGTAAAGTGTGAACTGTGTTCATCTTCTCGTTGTAACAACCATAATGTGTTCGTTCCTTTTGAATGTTTCTATCCACTTTTCTTGTACCTTCTTTCAAATACATAATATACAAAATGTAAATAATGTAATATACTAATCTCCATTTTCTTTTTTGATATGATTCTTAGGAAATACACTTTGGTAGGTAAAATTATCACGATAATCTCTGTCTAGTTGTGTAAATACCTTTGTTTTATCCTACATCTTTGCTCAGTCGGAAGCTAAGAGTCCCAGGTTCGATTCCCGACACGGCAGAATTTTTTTCTATATCATTAGTGAAGTTAGGGAGTGGGGGGGGGGTTCTCTCCCCTTTCACACTGATTAATTAACGGCCAGGGGACTGGGTGTTGTGTTGGTTCTAGAGTTAAGATAGTTTGTAAGTCGTGTGCTGATATAATCACTCTGCTAAGAAAGTGCATGTTAAATAAAGCAAATAAATAAAGTACATTTAAAGGTGTTTGTGTATCGGTTTTAGGTTTACAAACAAATTTGGTTTCTCTTCTACCATTCCACTTTAGTGTGAATTTATTAAAGAAGTGAAATTCTTTTAAATATTCTAGCATTATAATAAGGATAGGAAGCAGTGGAACACCCAGACATTTATTTAAAGTGAGGGGGAGGCTAATTCTTATAGCAGTTTATCTTTTGAATATTGACTTACAAGTCTGTTTTTATAGTTAGAGTTGGGTCGAATCCACTATTCTACAAATCCAAATCTCGAATTTACATCTGAATTTTAATCTTGGAAAAATGTTAAACATAATAGGAAATATAAATATAATAGACAAAGGAAAAATGTCGCCAAACACGGCTAAGCCTACACACTTACCAGAAACCTGTACTCCTCAAAGTTCACAATCAAACACAACAAAACACATAATTATGTCATGTTCAGGGTACATCAGTTTCCTTCTTTAGTAGAAGAGAGTAAAAAACAGACTGGATTATGGCAGTATGAACCCAAGAAACAGGGCAACAACAGTATCTAAGTGACCATGACCTACCACTAGCCGTACTGACATAATCCAGTCTGTTGTTTACTCCCTTCTGCTGAAGAAGGGACCGATGTACCCCAAAAATTGTACAGTTATGTGTTTTGTTATGTTTTAATTGTGAACTTTAAGGTCTACAGTTTTCTAGTGAGTGTGTAAGTCTGCCCTTCTATCCTCCTTTCGTTGAGAAACATAACATGAATAATAGAAAATACAAATAGTAACTAAATGTTAACATTCTTTCTTATAATACATTCATTATAACATTCATACACAGTGGCGTAACAGATAAAGCTTGGGCCTCCCCGCAAGATTTATTTTCGGGTCCCCTTTTCTAAGTCATCTCACACCTTAATACATTTTTTATTTATTCATTTAGCACCGCGTCTTACTACCCGTTAGGGTTATACGCTTAAGTACTAGTTACGCTAATGGGTTAGAAATTAAGAAGGTTGAATATAGAGGAAGTGAACCCGCATTTGTGTGGAGGGAGAGTGGAAAACCATTTAGGAAAAACTACCCCCAGTTCACCCGACCGATATTCGAACCTCGATCTCCCCGTCCTCGGCAGTCGAGCTCAACACGACTAGCGCGTTAGCTAACTACGCCACCGAGGCGGGTCCTTAATAATTGTTCTAAGAAATAATTAACAGTCCTAAATAATTACTAATTTAGTAATCACACCTTATAATGACGGTTTTAGCCTCGGTTTTGTTTTGGGAACGTCATCAGTTGGTCAGTTTGACCGCATGAAAATAGTAAAAACTATGCTCTGTTTAAAACTAAATGAAATAATTGAAATAATGCTATGGTTTAATTATAATTTACAAAACTTAATAATAAACATATTTAACTACCTTAAATTGTCAATAATCAGGACATAAGTTATTTGATTACAATTATTTCCACCAAATTTATAGTAATTTAAAGTTCCCTTTCGCATGTCTCCTTATACCATTGAACCCCCCGCGGACCTGGGTGGTACGCCACTGTTCATACATTCAGTTAAGTGTTACATTACTGGTCTGGGGCTTGGTTGTTAAGTTCATACTATAATTATAATTGGTTCTTAACCACCAATCAGCAGTAGTAGAGCTCTAAAAAACAAATTTCACTTGAATATATTTTTCTTCAAGGATTTGAATCTCGAATATCCTTAAGGATTTGAGGGTTCCATCCATACTTATAATTAACCCTCTGCATTCGATGGACTCGATACGACTTCAATGCTCTTATATTATATACTATTGCTTTACTTTGTTGGTTTTCAGTTTTTATTAACATTATTTGAAATTGTTAGTGTGAAAGGGTTAGGGGAGCCAATGCCCCCCTGGCTTCCTTTGTGTGTGTTACTGATAATGTCAAATATTATAAAATAGGAGGTGGTAAATATTTTAATTTTTCCTAGATCCACTAAAATAATGTTGGATGTTATTGAGGGGCTGATGGATCATTTATGTCTACATTCTATTTAGCTTAAACATTCCCATATTTTGAAAAGACTTGATTGATTGGAAAATCATTTAAAATAGTTCCTTAAAAAATCATTCCTGAAAACTCCATTTTGTTTTCTTCTATGTAAAACAATTGCTAAGCTAAAACGATACAGCTATATTTTTTATTGGTTGTTTTTATTTTTGTTTGAATTCAAACAGCCTGATGTGTAGTTAAGTTGACTGGTTTTTATGTAATACAATATTTATTGTTAAATTTTAAAATATGTTTCATGTGACGGTGATACAATACTGTAAATACACCATCTGCATTTTATAGTATAAATGTATTTTCACTAATTTTATCTACAGTAAATCCTGTTATAATGTTGCCCAGCCCAGTGTTGTTTGTTTGCAACGTCTTTAATAGTCTGTGATAAATTTTGTTCACATAATGTTGGCTGTAACTGGATACAACATTGTTTTTCAATTGATTGAACTGCGAGCTAACTGCCCGATTCTTAGCTGCACGATGCGAGATGAGTCATGCAAGTGACATCAAGCATTCCTCCCCCATTTCCTCACCCACAAATTACCCGGCTTGTTCCTGTGCGCTACAATGTGTCATGTCACATCACAGCCCACCCCCTTCCTCTGTAATTGTTGAGTGTGGATTTATAAACATCTGTTGCACTCAAGCGCTCGCTTGGTCAGCTTATCTCAATTGCGATTGCGGACTTACACCATGGATTTTTTTGTTGTTGTTGGAGATATTGCTCTCAGATTACAAACAGTTTTTGGATTATATTCTTCATGTATTGAAGATACTTTCTTTCTTAAATCACTCTTCACATGAGCTTATTGGTTGACTTATTTACTTACAGCTACGCCTGAGGCGTAAACTGTTTAAGGTAAACCACCTTTATCAATTGTGTGTTACGCGTCAGTTATGAATGATCCAACTATTGTGGCTTAACGCGATATGTTTTTGAACTATGGACTATTTGATAGCAAAAAGTGAGGTGAGATAACAGAGAATTAACCGTTTTACGGACATCGGGCTATTTTCAATATAATATATTGACATTGTTTTCCTACTAATATATAAAAATGAGTCGATATCTGTCTGTTACTCATTCACGCAAAATACAATTTTCCAATTGCGCTGAAATTTCACAAGGACATAACTCGGACGTGCGGTTAATACACGGGCTAATTAAAATATATGTTGGCCATTTTGTTTCAAAATGGTGACTACAAATAACTACTTTTTGTTCTTTTTTTCATCTTCTCCTAGTTGGAGTTTTATTTGCCCAACTATAAAGGGTTCTAGATAAAACTTGCATTATAAAACATTTTCTGTGCGAAGAACGGGTAATTAGAATAAGTAAAATTGAATACACATGTTTTAAAAATGCAAACAAATCTTTTCAATTTAGATAAAATACCAAGAATCAAGTTTTCTAACAAAATATTTGGTCTCGCTAATATCTTTTTACTTCAAAGTCTTAGGATATCATTCAATGTCATTTCTAAAACAAAGTAAAATTTTACTAATCGGCTATTACAGTTTTTAGAGTTCACTTCAAAATAATTTTTGATAAAATTAAATTTGAGACTAAACCTCATATAAATAATGACAGGGTTGGAGCTATAATGGATGGTCTTGTTTATAAAACAGCCATTAACTTTTTTTTTTTTCCATTGGTAGCATTGTAGTGTCTGAACAGTGTTTCATTGTGCAATTAACCATCTTTATTCTTCCCTAGATCTCTCGTGTAGCTTCGTATAGGTAAACAATTTCGCTTTATTTTGATAAAGTAGACACTAAAGATACATTTTTTGGAACAACAAATGAAATTGTTATCTAATCATTATCTGTGTGTATTTTATCTAAAGGACAGCTCTTAGTATTAAACTTCAGGACTTCCATATTATTGTGAGTTCACATTGATATTTTAATATCAAAACTTAAAAAATAATAGATATTAGATAGTAAGTATTTCTATAGAGCTTATTTAGAAAATAGTCTGGAAAAAAGGGAAGATAGTTTTAATTTTGTGTATTATTAAGTTTAATTAAACAATTATTCAAACAAAATAAGATAACCTTATTTTGGTTAACGCGTTTTATGACCCATTTGGGTTATAAACATGCTTTTGTTTAGGGATGAAGGTTGAGTTTAGAAGAAATGTACCTGCATTTGTCTGGAGGGAAGTGTAAAACCATTCAGCAAAAACGCTCTTAGTACACTTGACAGAGGTTCAAACCTTTATCTTCCCATCCTCAGCAGTCCTGTCTATTGCGAGTGTGATGCCGCTAGACCATTCAACCATCGAAGGGTGGGAGGGGGGGTTTGAATGTACTCTACAAAATTACTGCTGAATGGGGTCGTGATTATGGGTATATTGTCATTAAAATAAAAACTAATTAATATTTCTTCATTCATAATAAAACTTTATAAATTAGAACAAAATCTTAGCACTCAAATGATGAATAATTTATGATTGTTGAGTGGTCCACTTTACTCAGTTCAAAAGTTAATAATAATAATAATAATAATAATAATAATAATAATAATAATAATAATAATAATAATTTAAAGGCCACAAACGCTGCAAATTAAGTTGGACTGAAGGGGAGCACAAGGTTAGCTAAATATTCTTTTTGCAAGTTTTTATGACAAACTTTTTTGCCCAAATAAATAAAATACTCCAGTAGATTTTTTTAAACTTAATTTCGTACATTTGGTAATATAAACAGTTGTTGAATGTTTCTCATTAGTGCAGCGAACCTCGAATATGACTTTTTCTCCTCATTTAAAAAGGTTTTATGTCCAAATTCTGTCACACCCATGACAAATATTAGGGGACTGTTGATTACCAACTGTAGAAAACTAAACTGAAGCAAAATTTTATTTATTTTGGCAAAAACATTTATTTTTGCTACAAAAACTTAAAAAACATTGACCTTGACTCGCTTTCCCTTTAACCCCGCCTTAAGATGTAGCTGTAAAAATAGATTTTCACCTCGTCCAGATTCCTAAAACCTCAAGTTCACCGTCAAGGTTCAATTCCTGGTGCAAGATTGCAACTGCGGCAGACACATGATGGTATAATATTATTGTTAATGACAGGAGATAATTGACTCATCATTAGCCTTGTCAATAAAAGAGACAATATATAGCCATAACGTATAGGACAAAATAAGAGCAATTTTTAATAAAATGCACTGGTATTCACTTTTAGCGTTCAGATACAACCACACTAACTCTCACCTAACTGCGGATCTTGGTACATCGTTTACTCTTTCCTCCGCTTTCCATGATCCGAGTCGGTGATCGCTTGATACAAGACCGAAGGTCAGGCTGGAAATCCCAGTTGGGGTGTTTTGAGAGTGGTTTTCTCATTTTTTGATACATAAATGTAGGTACATTTCCTCTAAGACTGACATAACTCTCCAAACCCTACCCAGTGGCGTAAATATGCATATAGCCCAAACAGCAGTAAGAAAAGGTGTACAAAAAATATGACCTTTGTAACAAGTTAACTTTGCACTTGGCTGTGTGTGGACTGATTTACGATCTATAGCATCATTAACATCAGCAAGAAAGTGGAGTAATTTTCTATTTAAATTTAAAAAAAGGTTTTGAACTATGAATATAATATTTAATTACATATATAAGTTCAGTATTGTTACATAAAAAACATAAACAGAAATTTCACCTCTAGAAAAATGTTTTCATAAAATATCATGAGACTTTGAAAAAATGGTCATCCAGGGGCTTATGTTCCCTTTAGGGCATGTCATTTAAAAATCTATTATATGTGATATAAATATGTTGTAAAATATTTTGATAAGTTTTTTTTATATGTTACTTGATGGAATAAATCTGTTAGAAAGTGTCTTATGTAATTCTTCTTTCAAAACATTCCTATTCTAGTTTACCAACATACATTTAAATTACATTTTGATAAGTCTGGCTTATAACTAATAAAGATTTTATATTCAAATTATAAATTTTTTAAGGGGTTCAAATAGCTTTAATGTTTGAATTAGATTTAAAAATGCTTCCTTGTGTATGTTAATATTTTTAATTATTTAATTATTTTTTCTTTTATTTTTTTAATTTATTTAGCACCGCGTATTACTACCCGTTTGGGTTATACGCTTAAGTAATAATTACACTAATAGATTAGGAATTGGGTTTGGTTGAATTTAGAGGAAGTGAACCCGCATTTGCGTGGAGGGAGAGTGGAAACCCATTTAGGGAAAACCACCCCCAGTTCACCTGACCGAGAGTCGAACCTCGATCTACCCGTCCTCTGTGGTCTAGCGCAACATGACTTGTGTGTTAGCCAACTATGCCACCGAGGTGGGTAAATTATTTAATTAAATTGCCTTGGTGGCCAAGTAGTGTAAGGCGTCAGTCTCATCTTAGTTTAGTTCACTGGTGACTGAATGACTGAAGGTCAGAGGGTGTTCAAGAATTATGTAAGCATATTTTTAGCCATTTTGGATCCACTCCTTCCCCCCCTTCCCCTCCTTGTAAGCAGAAATAAGCAAAGCTCAAACCCCTTCCCCTCCTTGTAAGCAGAAATAAGCAAAGCTCAAACCCCTCTAAGGTGCTTAAGTAATACTTGAATGCCCCTCAGGATTTAACTTCCAGTTGTGTGTATTGAGGATGATTCTACTAAATGGTTTTCCACTCTCCTTCCATACAAATGTGGGTACATTTCCTCCCAATTCTACCTTCACCACAACCATATTAGTATATATGTGATAGCTTGCACAAGTAGGAAGATGCAAAGCCTAATTTTAAAATATATAAATATTATATGGCTTTTAATATACACAAATTTTCATAGAAAGAACCTTACCGGACAGCTAAAAAGTTACTAGATCTATCATGTATTCATACATCAAGTCATGTGATATACAGCTGTCACTTTAAATAAATACTATCAATACACACACAAAAATAATAATAATAATAATAATAATAATAATAATATAGTGAAATGTGAACAATGTATTTTTACTTTCTCATACCAAGAGAAAGTATTGTAATAATGACATTTTCAACCTCGAGATTATGATAAATATGTTGTGTGTTCGAATCCCAAGAGAGTGGATTTAACAATTCTGTCTGTCCCTGGCCACAGATCTGAAACAGTTTGCTGTATGTTGTTTATACCTCATATCTAGGTGTTACAGGGCAATACCTCGGGATGTTTATCTGATTTTGACCCTAGCCCTCGAATTAAGGGTAGTTTACTGATGAGTGATTTATTTTAGTTACAATTTTTTCGAAAATGGCTATTAACAATTTTGTTTAAAATGAATATCTGTTTTAAGTTTTTTTTTTACAATATAACAGATCAGATTCTACACCAAAATACATAGTACACAAGGTCCTGACCATCCGTGCCAGGTCACTTGTATGGTCGATAATGAACTCAAGATGGTGTAATAGTTGACTCATAGAATGCAGCACCAGCATGAAAAGTGAGTATTGAAACGCGGACTTGCAGATTAACTAAGCCCAGGGGTAGGATATGATACCTATGTCTAGGCAGTGGCGGTTTTAAAAAAAAATTTACGCCCCTAGGCACAATTATAATAAGCGCCCACCTCTCACCCCAATTTTTTTTCAAGGGCTTTAGGAAGTTTCGGTGGAAATAGGTTGGGGGGGAGTTAGTATTCAAGAAAAGATTTCTACGAAAGATAATCGGACATGTACAATGTATAGTATGATTTTGGTGGAAGAACCGTAGAAGTTAGTTACTAAAGTTACTAAAACAAGTTTAATATATTCATATATAAAGTCATGTTATCTGCAGTTGTCACTTTTGATAAATATTATCAATAGACTACCTATAAAATATCACAAATAATATGGTAAAATGTTATCAATGTTGGCTGTAAAAAAATATGTTTGAATTTCCTCTACTGTTGTTCCAACCAAAATCAGGGTATTCGTGCCCTACAGTAGCTTGAATTAACATTATGAAGCGGAGGCATCTCAGTTACAGAGCGATTGAAACGTACAGTTATTTAAATATAAGTATTGTCGTTCTGACCTAAACTTGAACTATTCCGATAATGTTATCCAGAATGTGCCGCCCCCTAAAGCCGCCGCCGCCCCCAGGCCCGTGCCTAGTGGGCCTGTAGTGTAAATCCGCCTCTGCGTCTAGGCCCTTGTTACTAGGTACCTACTAATTGAAAAAGAATGACGCACCTGTGTCAATATAATTAATAACTTCAACAACAGCCCGAATTGTCTTAGGTCAAACATTTTATGCTTTGAATTAGGCGTAAAACGTGACCAAAATCGGGTATTGATCGAGGGTTTATAACCAGTCTAGTTTGTGGAAACGGTTTACCTTGTGTATTCCATTTCTTGATTGACGAGAGTGAGTCCAAAGAAAGAATTGTCTGGTTCATGTTTTAATAAAATCATTTCTCATTTTCAATTACCCCCTCCCCCTACCTGTCCCACTTCTTCTCCCAGCGTCTCTGCCACTCCTCCAACAGGGCTATTTCCGCCTCTCCAGATGTTGTCACATCGGGTGTGGTGAGGAGTTTCACCTTCTCCACGTTTCCCTTTTATATCCAATACGCCACACCTTTCTTCCTTATAAGGAGGTCCAACAGCCTCACACCTAGGGTCACACTCAATGCATCTGTTGCTACAGTCCGGTAGGCTCCCGTCAGCCTCAGTGAGATGTTCCTCTGTAGACCTTGAATCACCTTAGCCGGAACGACATTGGTTAGTCTGTGAGTCCAGATGCACACCCCATAGCTCACAATGGAGAGAAGGATCGTCTGATGGTATGTCCTTATTATCTGCCCAAGCCTCTGTCCCATGCTTATAATTTTATTCATCACTGACTGAGTTTTCCCCGTCACTTCCTCCATGTGCACCGTGAAGTTTCTGTTCTCATCTAGAGTAACCCCCAGGTATCTGACCGTATGGCTTCTTCTTATAGATTTCCTACCTAACTTTATGGTCAGATCCCTAGCCAATCTACCTTTAAACAGCATGAAGGCCGTCTTCACCGGTGTCATTTTCAACTTTACACTTTTACACCAGCTGTCAAGTTCTTCAAGCACCTGGTTACTTTTTTTTCCTCTAAGTTCCTTCTATTATAATTAGAAGGTCGTCTGTGAAGGCGACCACACCCTGCGTCTCCGGTATCCCCTCCAACAAGTACAACACTGTTTCCAGGATGACGTCCCAAAAGATCGGGCCACACACCGATCCTTGGGGACATCCCTTCGTCAGTAGCTTCTGAACCCTGTTTCCTGTACATCTCAGGGTGGAATATCTGTTACGACAGTAATCCTTAAAACTCCTATACAGCTATCCCGGAGACTGAATCTATGTTAATCTGTCAAACATCGTCGGCCACCAGAGGTTGTAAAAAGCGCCTGAGATGTCCACGAATATTCCTACGACGTATTTACCGGTTGCCGAGTCAATCAGTTCCATTGCTCTGCAGA
>CABFWB010004829.1:24106-53238 GCA_902151455.1 Timema bartmani | reverse complement strand
GCTGCTAGAATCTCCACCGAGAAGATGGTATGAATGGTCTCGCCGTCAAGGCGAAGGAAATCATTTAGGATGTTATAAACTCTCCTTCTGAGATTGCTTGTGTAGGTTACGTCAGCTTTACCTTTTAAAAGTACGGGTTGAGCTTTGATTCGTTATCTAGCAAGCTGTCTATTTAATTATGTGTATTTAATAATTTAAAGGTACAATTAGCTTTAGGAATAGCTTGCATTCTAAGGGTACAGTCTCATGTCTCTGGGTCACAGCGCGTATATGTGTATCATTATGATGTGGAGAACTCTACTTTATAATATGCACAATTATGTGTATTTGTATTATTTCTAGTTAATCGCTGCTTGGCGTCCTTAATAGCTATTTTGTGTGTTTGGTTAGCATCATATGTTTGGACATTAATGTTCTAGGGTTTAAGTTTATTATCAGTGGCTGTTAAGGTCTTTGAAACATGACTTTAATCACCAAATGGTTTTACCATTATTATTACTAGTAAACTGACCTCCATTATAACTTTAGACTGTGAGGACTCCTCCTATATAGCTATTGTAGACATCAAAGATCATTTTTCTATTGTTTAGCGACCTCCCTGCCGTGACTTGATTTAAGGGGAATCTGTCCACCTAGTGTTTTATTGTGCTATGACTTTTGTATGTCCCTATATGGGCTTTAATGCCCATTATGTGTTTAACTTTATAGAGGATTTCCTAGTTATTGGAATTATGCATCTCAATAACCATTTATAATAATCTTTATTGCCGATAAATTCCATTTGCATATAGCCTTTCTAAATTGATTGGAGACCACCTTAATCTTTAAAGTGGATAGCATGTGTCGAATATACAATTCTACTAATGGACCATACTGGGTATTGATAATTTATATTGATCTATTTAAACCGGAATGTTTTCAATAGCAGTCTATTATTACTCATAACGTATTGCATGTCTCAAAGATTTAATGATTTTGTTTCGACTGTTACTAGTTTCATTAAGGGTACGCGTGATAATTGTGCTATTTTTTGATGCGCAGACGAAAATAGTATTAGGACTAAGATATGAGTTTACACTGTCAATTTAAACTTTATTTTAAATAAAATAAATATAAGTTGACTTTATCTTTATGCATCTCCTTAATTTCTTGCCTAGTGTGTAAGTATTTAATTCACTTCTTCTTTTACATCAATTCCCTTTGTATTAATTAACCTAGCTTAAAACCTGGTATGTTATAAGGTTACGTGACAAATCACTTACGGAGAAGTTTACAAACCTAGTTATATGGGGGAAAAAAATTACAAGAGTTACTAAATAGATTCAAAAGTTTAAATTTTGGATTTTTGTTTTGATCATTCAAGTGCTGGAATTTCTTATAATGGAATAATCTACCGAGTAACCAGAAACGAATAGGTCAAATGAAGCACTTGTTGGGCCTATTTGAAGGATGGAAGAACCTTACCAGAAGGGCAAAGAAAGTTTCCGATTCCTTCCTTAAATGTATTTTAAGAAATTTAAAGAC
Organism: Timema bartmani; assembly: GCA_902151455.1. Lineage (NCBI taxonomy): Eukaryota > Metazoa > Arthropoda > Insecta > Phasmatodea > Timematidae > Timema > Timema bartmani. The sequence continues at coordinate 51,714 of CABFWB010004829.1, read as the reverse complement.
TCTTTAAGCCGCTGTAGGGAATGTTCACATAGCATTTGTTGGATTAAATCCAATACAATTTGTAAGACAGTGAATAATTGGCTATCAGATATTAGATGTTAAAACTATTTTGTATTCAAAATAACAATAAAAATAATTTTTTATTTAAAAAATAGTAGCTCTGAAAAATACAAATTTATTTGATTTTCATACATCGATGAATAGTGGATTTAAAATCATTTTTTTGTAACTTAGAGACATAAAGGTGGGGTGAGAACTAACGCGAGTTAACTAACACTCATATTGTTTCAATTTATATAACCAAAAATATTTTAAATTAAGGAAAAGTTATTTCTAAATTCCGCAATAACCATGGCATACATTCGAGAACTGCCAAGTAATTTTTAAAAAATTGTTGAAGCATCTAAACTGACACTCAACTCAGGTGATGTGGACACCAAAAGCATCTTTCTCAAACACATTTGTATGCTATGTATTTGGAGTGAGTACTTTATCTATAGCTTAAATTGTACTACAACTCGATTGGAGATATTTCAATTTCGATAGTAAACTATCTAAGGTTTATAAGGTATTTTGTAGCAGTCATCATCATCATCATCATCATCATCATCATCATCATCATCATCATTTGGTCAACAATCTTGCTGCAGCTCTCCACTTTTGTCTATTCAGAGCAAAACTGTTTACATCTTTGTACCTTCTCATACCAACATTATTCGCTTTCTGACTAATCCCATGTGGAAAAATCAAATGTGGCCGGTTCTGGCCCACATAGGCCTACAACATTCATATTTGAGAATTATTAGGATTAAATTAAGGCCATGCATGATTATTGGGTGTGAGAAAAGATTTATTCAACTATCAACTTGGTGTAAGATAATTTATGCTACCTAAAATTATCACACACAACTTTCGTCACTTCGTCATGTTAGAACATATTTTCCCAGAAAATCAACCATATCGCCCTTTGGGTTATGGAATTAAATTAACTTGGAATATATATATATATATATATAACTTGGAAAATATATTATATATATATATATATATTTTTTCCAAGTTAATTTAATTATACATATATATATATATGTATATATATATTTTCCAAGTTAATTTAATTATACATATACATATATATATATATGTGTGTCATTAGTTAAACATCGCACAAAATAAACAGGATCGTGTTAGTACATGTTTTCCCACAAAATCTACCACATTGCCCCATAGGTTATGGAATTAAATTAATTTAGAAATATTTTGTTTTCATTAGTTAGACATCGCACAAAATAAATATGATCAAAATATTAAAATGAAATCAAAATACATTTATTTTTAACTAATTTAATGTGCAATCCTAAATAAATGTAAATAATAAAACAAATGGTCAATTTTAGTAGAGATATTTTTGTTTAAAATGGAAATATTCATACAATACAATTTAATATTTATAGTTTAGTTAAAAATATATTAATGTACTACTTAGTACCAATATTTCTTAGTAAACTATCAAGTTCATAAATTTTTATTTGCATTTTTGATTTAGGTCATTTATTTTATAATTTGTTTTAAAAATGTGTTACACACATGGACATTCAAAAATAGGAGGGGCTTTTAAGTTGGCAACCTTGTATTTGATTTGCTTGTGTTTGTTGTAAATTCTCACAACTAATTCTGTTTAATTCCCAATATAATACAAGACACTTAATGTATGCATGATTACATCATCCTATCATAACAAAGTTTATTGCAATTTGACTAAACAATCTACAAATTTTAATGTGTATTAAACTTTTTAGATGCTTATTATAACTTCAATGATTGTATCATATTTATCATTATAGGATATTATAACTTGTAATTCTATTTCCAATATTTTCATACATAAATCAAATTATAGTGCTCATATTATTATTATATTACATCATATATCTATGTTTTTCATGTTAAATTAACACCATTTGTACAACTTTATTAAAATTGAATTCTTTTACAAATAAAGTTAAATTTTGTTAATCAATAAAACCCTATTTATTATCACATTTAACATTCTGGTTATCTATTTAAATATTCAATAATTTCATGTCTCAATATATGTCTTACCGTGTTAAATCTTCTTTGCTGCATACCGCCCCAAAGATTCCTTTCATTTGCTATTCTTAGCACTTCTATATTTGATACCACCTCAGTTCATAATATTTTCAACATTCTTCTATGAAACCATATTTCAAAATTTTCTAATTGTTTTCTTTCCGTTGCACTAATGGTCCATATTTCACATATATAAAGTGCAACACTACTAATATATACCTTATGGAACCTTTTCCTAATATCCAAATTTATGCTAGTCGAGGTTAGTAATAACTTCTTGTTATGAAAAGCTTTCTTTGTTTATGGTATTATAATTGTATAAAAACTATTAATGATTTATCAAATGAATTGATAACATTTATTATTTTGAATGCTAGTTTCTTTATTTACAATAATGTAAGTCCATAGTTAAGAGAATGAATCTAAGTTTATTAATAATAAGTACATAGTTAGCACAGTTTTAAACAAGGCACAGATAAATTAGTTAAATGATGCTACAAGTATGAACATATGTTGTTAGAACTCATGTGCCTTTTGTTCAAATGAACAAAAAAAAAAGCTTAGTAGATAGGTAAAGCGCTATTTACCCTTAACAAAACATCTAAAAATGAAAACACTAAAATAATATATTTTCGCAATAAAAATTACAGAAAAAAAATTTAGTCATAAAAATTTTTAAATTTATATCAATTTCATTAATGAAAGAGTATTTAGTTAATTGACATATCATTAGTTGCAGTAAATGTAATTAATTGTTATAAAATATTTCTGAACCAGTTTTAAGAATTTTACTTATTTACATGCTAGGTATATCCTTATATATGTTGTGGAAAATCCTTCATGCTTCAATGAAATATTTATATTATAATATAATATAATGTATATTTCATATAAATAAACTTTGTATGAATGTCTAGTCATACTAAATTTCTGCACCATGAATTAATTACTTTACCATAACAATGCTACAGGAAAAGCATAAAACAGCAAGTTTGACACCTTATAACTAGTGTACTGTAATGATTTGAAATCACTGAATCACCATTTAAAGCTTATAGCCTTACAGTTGTAAAAATTGTACAAAAAATGTTGATGGTCAAATTACATCAAAGTGAAATTTAAACACAAAGCCATGTAGCAAATTATATAAAACTAGCAATTTTCTAGATTTTTAAAATGTGTATATGTTTTCCTCTAGCTATGTATGATCATTAAGGTGCATTACATTTTTTATAATGGCTCACTTCACCAAAACGAGAGTCAGGCATCGAATTACTACATATGACTTGGATGAAGGTAGAGTTTGGTGAATCTGTTTGAAGAACCATTTAAATAAGGTTGAATACATTTTAAGTGTATTTCCTCAAATACATTTCAAAGATGTGGTGTCTATAACTACCGAGTCGAAGGTGGCTGCGTTATCTGATAGCTTGTGATCGTAATAGATCACAAATTTTAAAGTCAATGATTTCCGCACGTCCATCATAGACTCTGCCTTAAAATATGAGTGAAGAATGACCCTGGGGACGGGATGATTCCTGGACATCTCAGTGGTTAGAGCATTAGCGTACAAAGCCAAAGGTCCTGAGTTAGATTCGTGTTTCCAGGTATCATTTTTTTTTAATTTACAAAATATTTCATTTTTGTTTTATGGCTCATTTGGAAAAACGACACACGAGTTCAAACACCTTGTGTTTATAATTATCTTGTAGTCATTATTTAACTAATTTAATTGTGCCTTGTTTTTTAAAACTGTGCTAACTATTAATAATTCACTGCTCTAAACTAATACTCAAGTCAAGTGATCCGCACACTAAATGCATAGTTCTCAATCATGTGTGTATGCATGTGCATCCACAATTTGTTTGGAGGGAGTGTGGAAACACATTTAGTAAAACCACTTTCAATACACCCAACCAGGAATCAAACACCACTCTCCTATCATCAACCATCTAGTTTATTTTACAAGTGTGACACTTTAGTTAGACCTTGTGGCCACAAAAGCAGGTCACGCTCATGTTAAACTGGATTGCTGCTGACTATGGAGATTAGGATTCTAATCCCTGTAGGTTTTATTGTGGGCGCCATTTCCTAAATGGTTTTAAACACTCCCCCCACAGAGGCGAGTATATTTCCTGAAAAATTATATGATTCTCTCCCTCAATTTACAAACGCTATTAAGGTGTACTCGTATGTACAGTCCAAACTGGTACTAAAATAAAAATAAAAAATCATGAAATTTAAAGATAGAAAGTACAAAAGGATGAAACCAGGCAAAGCTGTAATAGTAGCTCGCTTGTATGCTTTACTCACAGATTCTGTAAATTGTTATGGATACAATATAGCAGTAAAAATTGAATATTATACACTTTCATTTCATATAGACAGCTAAGTTTTGATGAATGAATTATTTCATTTGTGAAAATTAATGTTTAAGGTATTTATTCACTTAGGGGTAGACAAGGATACCATATTAAGAAGGTTATATTAAACGATATTCCCTAATTTTTTTAGAAAATAAAAAGTAAATCTTTAAAGTCATAATTTGTGTGGCTATCATTTACCATTATATGAAATAGCAGAATGACAAATGCTGTCAAATACACTCATATTTAACTGTAACTTCATTCTATATTACTTGAAGAACGAATCAAACGTAATTGGTTATGTATTTATGATTAAAATACAATGTAAATATGCAGGAAAACACTTAATATAACATTTGATATAGTAATAGCCTTAAAGTGAGCTAATATATTTTGACATACTTGACTTATATAAAATAGCTGGGCTTTCTTTAAAATAAATAGGTAAAGTTAATGAATTATATCAAATGAAGTGATTACATTTATTCTGGTATATATGTAAGATTATTTATAGTAAGTCGATAGTTAGTGTAGCTTGAAACAACAAGGAAAGGTAAATTATGCGACAAGATAGGTAAAAACTTAAAATATTCAAACTCATGTAACCTTTGTTTAAATTATACATAAAAAAAATATTCTAATAGAGAGATTAGAGCCAACTTGATCTTATTAAAACATTTATGAATTAAAACACTAAAATAATGTCTTTTCATGAAAAATATTTGAAAAGTATCAAGATTATTTAGTCATAAACAAATTAAATTAATATCCATATCACATATATTTTTAGATAAATGAGTATTTAGTTGCAGTATATGTTATTAAATGTGTTACAAAAAACACTCCTAAGCAACAAGATATAGAAATTTGTTTTCTTTACATGCTAGGTATGTACCTTTATAAGATGTGCAAAATCCTCCATTCTCAGCATGCCTAGAGCAATTCAGCTATTTACAATGTATGTTACTTCATGTGTTATACAAAATAGGCCTTTCAAAGAAACTTTAGTGTAAATTAATTATTTACATTTTTGGATCATCTATAAAAAGTCCTTATACTATCCAATGTTAAGAGATTTTAAAGCAATTAAATAAGTTACATTTTGAGTATATCCTTCCATGTTCTCTACAAAATCCTCTTTTCATACTCTCCTTGACATAATTAGATTTATTTACATTTTTTGGTAATTACCTCCTTGATCCTTGCAAAATCCTTTCAGAGCAATAAACATATTAATTACAGCTTAGGGACCTCCATGTGTTCTGCAAAACCCCCCTTTACGAGCAAGCTTAGAGCAATCCATTTCTTTACATTTTGGGTATGTTCCTCCATGTGTCATACAAAATCCCCCTTTACGAGCAAGCTTAGAGCAATCAATTTCTTTACATTTTGGGTATGTACCTCCATGATCCCTGCAAAATCCTCCTTTCAGGGCATTCTTAAAGCAATCAACTTCCTTACATTTTGGGTAAGTCCCTCCATGATCTCGGCAAAATCCTCCTTTCAGAGAATTCTTAGAGCAATCAACTTCTTTACATTTTGGGTATGAGCCTCCATGGGTTATGCAGAGTCCTTGTGTGCGAGCATTCCTTGAGCAATTTATTTCTTTACATTTTGGGTGTGTCGCTCCATGATCCCAGCAAAACCTTCCTTTAAAAACTTGCTTGGAACAACTAACTTCTTTACATTTTGGATATGTCCCGCCATGATCCCTGCAAATTCCTCCTTTCAGAGCATGCTTAGAGCAGTTAACTTCTTTACATTTCGGGTACGTTCCTCCATGATCCTTGCAAAATCCTCCTTTCAAAGAATTATTAGAGCAATTCACTTCTTTACACTTTGGGTATGTACCTCCATGATCCCTGCAAAATCCACCCTTAAGAGCAAGCTTAGAGCAATTCACACCTTTACATTTTGGATATGTCCCTCCATGATCCCTGCAAAATCCTCCTTTAAGAGCATGTTTAGAGCAGTTTACTCCTTTACATTTTGGGTATGTCCCTCCATGATCCTTGCAAAATCCTCCCATCAGAGCATTCTTAGAGCAATTCTCCTCTTTACATTTTGGGTATGTTCCTCCATGATCCCTGCAAAACCTTCCTTTCAAAGCCCGCTTAGAGCAATTCACTTCTTTACATTTGGGGTGTGTTCCACCATGATCCTTGCAGAATCCTCCTTTCAGAGCCTGCTTGGAGCAATTAACTTCTTTACATTTTGGGTGTGTCCCTCCATGGATCCTGCAAAATCCTCCTTTCAGAGACTTTTTTGAGCAATTATCTTCCTTACATGTCAGGAATGTTATTTCCTGTATTCTACAACATCCTCTGTTTATAGTATAGCTAATACAATCACCTTTATGTTTTACATTTAAATTGTCTTGTTGGTTTGTCTCCGAATTAATTTCTTTATAAAAGTGTAAAAAATTGTATTCATCCATATTTTCCTGAAATTAAAAGAATGTTATGACATAATGACAATAACTTTCTCATATTGTGTATTATAGCTTGGGAGAAGATTTTTTTTAAATGTTGTAGTATTGTAAACTAAGTTTTCCTCATGAGAATTAAAACATCTTGCTAAACACAATAAATACTATATAACTTTTAAACCAAACTGTTCAAATATTTTTAAAAAAATTTTCAATATGTCAAAAATGTTTTTTGTAAGCTACTTTAAAACTATTTTTTATTTGTAAAACTAAAAAAAAAAATACAATTATTTATCATGAAAAAAATTCCAAAATACCCATTTTGAATTAACAATTTAAAAAAATTCAAATGTTCTATGATTTGTCATATGATAACAAATCTTAAATAAATGTATTTGGTAAAATCAACATACATTATCAGTGATCATGTAAAATAGTCCTTTGATACTAGTTTTGAACCAAATTGTTAGAAATTTTTTTTTAAATCAAATTTTACAATAAATCGTCATCAATAAACTACTAAAAAAATGAATTTTAAAAGAAAAGCAAATATATTATTATTATTTATAATGTAAAATACTAAGTAAATACCCATTTTGAACCAAATAGCTACAGCCAGTTTTTTATTATTTACATTTTTAAGAAACCAGTATACATTATAGTCAAATAAACAAATTTTATTTGCTTTGTCAAACGATTCCCAGCTATACATTTTAAACAAAATTGTTAGACTTATTTTCAAAATATTTTTAATTTTCGAAACTTACTCATAAGTAAATAAAAAAAGCAGTTTTAAACCTATCTTTGACAGGCTGATTTAACCTAAACGGAGTATGGTATGTCATAAATCGGTAAAAAATCCTGTCCACTGATATCTTATTCATCGCTGTAGGCTTTGTATTAGTTGAGAAAAAGGGATGTTGACAACAGAAATAATATAAATTAAAACATTATAGATTTTTCTTTTAACTTAAATTTTAAACAAACCATGTGTTTTAACATAAACCGAGTATGTTATGTCAGAAGTCGGTAAAATCCTATCCACTGATATCTTATTAATTTCTGTAGGCTTTGTATTTGTTGAGAAAAAGGGATGTTGACAACATTAATAATATATAGGATATTTCTCAGTTTTAACAAATTATAAAAAGTATTTCAATAATTTCAAATCATCACAGTTCATGAGTTAAAAGTGGTTGAACTTGCTATTTTATGCTTTTTGTATACCAAAGTTAAGATATAGTAATTGATGTATGGAGCTGAAATTTAGTATAACAACACAGTCTAAAAAGAAATTCTTGGAGAGTTTTGAAATGTGGTGGTGGAGAATACTTTAGAAGATAAGGTGGTCAGACAGGGTAGGCTGACAAATAAACAAGTCCTTAGAAGGGTGAGTGAGAAGAGAACCATTTTGGATGTGATTCTTCGGTACAAAACAAACTGGATCATACACATTCTTAGGAGGAAATGTCTCCTGCAAAACCTCATAGAGGGAAAGAGGAGCTTAGGAAGGAGGAGGATTCGAATATTAGATGACTTGAAAGAAAAAAGAAAATTCTGGGAGCTCAAGATTATTGTTGTTATCATTATTATCATCATCATTATTATTAATGCATTTCTAAGTTACATTTTGTTGAAAGTGAAATTTAAAAATAAAGCAGTGTAGCAAGTGATTTAAAATTAACAATTCTCAAGACTAATAAAATAAGTATATGTTTTTTCTAGTTTTGATCATTCAGGTGTATTATTTTTCTGTAACGGCTCAATTCACCACAATGATAGTTGGGCAGTGTGTTACTATAATATATGACTAGGGTAACTGCAAAGCTTGGTAGATCTGGTTGGAGGACCCTATAAAGAGGGGTGAATATATTTACAGAGCATGTCTTCAAAAACAGTTTAGAAATGTGTTATCTCTAGAAGTTGTTGTATAGAATTTTTATATATGGTGGATTGGAAAGTAATCATTTACTAGTACAGTCACTTGGCTTGGTGTCCACCCACATGTGTCCCCTGTTTCTTAGTACTGTCATGAACAATTATAAGACAAAACACATTTAAATAGGAATGACCATACATTAGGTAGAAATTTCGAAACCTAATTAGATGTTATGATGGAGTAGATGGTACAAAACACCCAAAAAGTCTTCCAGATAAATAAAGTTTTAGTTTAGAGTTTTTTAGCTTCACAATGTACCTTTTTACTTTTTCATGGGTATTACCAGTGGAATTTTTTTTTAATCAACTCTAATTTATTTTATATTAATAGAGATAGTTTAAAGTGAAGAGTGCCAAATTATTTTCTTTGTATATAATGTGGGGGTTGTAGTATAGTAATACTTTCAAAACATGTTAGGTTCCAGACAAAAGTTTTAAAGAAAGTAGTTAGCTTGTTTTACTTGTCGATATATGTAATGTACTGCATTCATCATTTCAAATACTTAACATAAATAAGGCATTTATAGTTAAAATAAATTTTCTACACATGCGATTTTGCCATATTGTAATTAATAGTGAGTACATAAAAATTATCAATTGAAGCCAGCAGGAATCCAACAAGCTGGAAGGAAGACCTGATCAATAAGACATACACAAAGCCAACAAACATAAACAGCTTCGATAATAATAAATATTAATATTTTACCTTCAGCTGTTCCTTATTCTGAGGTAAACCAGACGTTGATGGCAATGATTCTTCTTTAAAAACATTAGATTCACAACCTTCTATCTTGACCGCAGTATTTACAAACACGAATTCTGGGAAGTCTAATTCATCCTGTAAATTGAAAGTGAGGAAGAGGTGTTAAGATATAAAAATCATCAGTATTCTTTAGAAAAAAAACTATTTTGTTGTGGTGCAATAAACAAATATGGGATTAAAAGTGACTTCTGTGGAACAAATGACCAAAATACATTCTGAAAAAATCAGGAGATTGGAAACTTTGGTATTGTAAGTTTTATAATAAAATTGAAAGTGAGGAAGAGGGGTTAAGATATAAAAATCATCAGTATTCTTTAGAAAAAAAAACTATTTTGTTGTGGTGCAATAAACAAATATGGGATTAAAAGTGACTTCTGTGGAACAAATGACCAAAATACATTCTGAAAAATCAGGAGATTGGAAACTTTGGTATTGTAAGTATTATAATAAAAATAAACCAAATGATTGTTATCAGTGATTAGCAACAAATCATCAGCATCGGGCTAGCCAGTAGGTAAAATGGCTGATCGACCCAGTCCTAATATAACAAAAATTATGGTTTTGTATGTCAAAGTTTTGAAGATACAGCATACTACGAACAAACCAAATTATCACAATAACTGTGCTACATCGCAGTTAGTGAACAACTCTGATTCCTGTCTATAACCTGAATAGGTGAGGCAATTAAAAAAAGCTGATTCCATTATAGACTTGTCACTCAGGATGTCAATAATCAAGCTGACATTCTATTAAGGTGTTGCATTATTATTATCATCATTATCATTATCATTATCGAGCTGTAAAATTAATTGAAGAATTAAGTATGAAATAATGGAAATTGTGTAGGCCTAAAGCCGGAAGAATTTTATCTATAGGTGAAGGTTTGAATGAGTTATGTAAAGTCAAATTTTTTAATAAAATACAAATTAATATTTTCAATGTTTTCATTGCAATAATAATGTATTTCTCTAGGTATTGAGAACCAATTGTCAAATAGTTGTTGTAGACCAGGTTCCCTAACCACATTCTTCACAAATCCTCCAATACCATTGCTATACAAAATGCCATGGCTTACAACAAAAAATGGCCATGTAGAATGTTTTATTTTACCAAATAATCATGATGGAAACATAAATGTTTAAATTTCTTGAAGTTTTTATACTACCCAACACAGCTGTCAATAAAGTACCACATTTTTTCCTCAAATAAAAGTTGAACTTGATGAAATTCATTAGTATATGGTGTATTCAGTAGCGTACCCATGAGGGGCTTTAGGGGGATCGAGCGCTCCCTACCATAGTTTGAGAATGCCCCGAGATTTATGCAGATCAGAAGAGAAAATAAAATGGGGGAGGGGGGAGGTTATAACCAATTAAACATTGTGAGCAAAGAAAATATCTACCACCAAATGTATTTATTTAACAGGTGAGGACTATCTTTCATGAAATGGAAGTGGAATAGCTTCACTCTCTGAAAATATTATCCTTTGGTTAGTAGAATTAACCCCTTACCATTTTCTCATATAAATAATCAAGTTGACAAATAACAATTAAAAAAACCTTCCAAAAAAGCTTCTAGATGTATATAATGATTAAATAAATTAGCCACCAGTGGTTGGGGGGACCTCACAATCCTGCGTACGCTACTGGCTGTATTCAATCTAAGGCCACATTATTATAAATATTGCCTGGTGATAAGTAATGAGATGATGTAGAAAAATCTATATTAAACCACTCCCTTTTTGCTAACTGTTGTATCTTAGAAACTTTGACATCTACAGAGTTGACTTGGTACTATCGCAAAGCTGAGTAAAACAAACATTCATGATGAATTTTGAAATAAAATTGATGACGATTTAATTTTATATTGGATAATTTAACATGAAATTACCCTAAATCAAGATAGAGCACGTTCTTACAACCCTCTTAAATACTAAACAATCCATCCATAAATTAATATTGAATGCCCTTTACCTTTGGTTCTTCTTTAACTACAGCTAAATCTGATGATTCCATTTTTATAGTGTGGTATTTGTAGCTCTTAATCTTAATCTTCACAGTGGTGAGTTTCTAGGCCATCCTAAAACCAGGAAAAAATTATATAGTAGCAACTTAACACTAAATGTTTATAATCTAATTTGTAAAAACAAAATCTTGTAGTTTTCCTGTCACTAAGTTTTGGGACAAAAAATAAAATAAAATAATGTAATAAATCTGTTCTTACTGGGATTGTGTGTAGATTGTTAATGATTTGTTCAACTTAACAGGAAATATTTGCTAAGCTAATAGTTTTATAAACACTACGCTTAGGCTAATTTATTCAGTTTTACTTTTAAATTGTTGGTAGTGTATCTGTCTATTAAACTAAGGATCTCGGATTCAAATCCTGGTATGGTAAAAAAATAGTATCATTGTTGAAATGTGGGTTTACCCTTTCACAGTGATAAATTAATGGCCAGAGGCTAGATTTTGTCTGTTCTAGATTTAAGTTGGTTTATAAGTCGTATACTGATATAATCAGTTGGTTCAGAAAGTATATGTTAAACACTTCAACTAAATGAAAAAATTTTAAAAAAAGTTTTAAATTACACTAAAAGAATGAACTGATGATTTCGGGTACAAAATGACAATATCAAAGATCTTTCTTTATTTCTCTTAAATATAAGTAGTAATTCATTTAATGTAGCTTTAAGGGCTCACCAAAATATAAGAATTAAAGAAGTTATATTGAAGCCAATCCCAAAAAAAATGCATTCAATAAACTATTTGAAATGTTGAGTTCACCCAATCCTATAGTTAACGAGCAGTGTGTCACATTTGACAAGTTTTTGGTGATAAAGAGCGGTCAAGGAGCCAAGGTTCAATGTTGTTTATTTCATTGAAAAAAACTTGTAAAAATATTTAAAACAAATATTACACTTTAAAGAATAAAAGAGTGAGAGAGGAGCACTGTAGCAGTTTCTCTGACAGTTCAATATGATTACATCTATAGGAAAGTTTTTACTGGAGTCGAAACAATATTTTCTTTTGGTTTTAAACCAAAAAAATTGGGTACTTTCTTTATACTCGCCATAATAGCCGACACACATGACTATGAAGCGAATAAAAACTTTTTGTGTTAACTTATGTCCTTTAACTAAACTGTAAAGCTGATCCATAATATTAGGCAGATAAAGATTTCTTCAAACAAGATAAAAAGCTTAATGTGTCTCATTTGGATAAGTTATATTTGCTATAACTTACAGGAAAAATAAAGAAATATGGTCATGGTTTAAAAAAAACAGTAATGCCCTGGTATATAATTTTAGGTGTGCCACACATCTCAAAAACATCGCTAAAGATATCCTGTTTTTAGGTGGGTTAACCCTTATTAGTTTTACCTATTTTGTTAAAAAATTAAATATACTTTATGGTGTTTATTGATTTGAAGTATTATTTTGTTTGTAAAAATAATCATAGAATATTAGTATTAAAAAAAATATTATCGGCACTGTGTTTAGATGTTGATGGCACTACTGGAAATGCATGAGGTGCCGATTTTGCAAGATTTTTAAACTCTTAAATGATACAGTTAATGGTAATTGTTTAGTATGGCCACAGATATGGACAAAATAATAATCAAGTATGGTTTTCAAAAGATGCATAGTGGACATTATTCACATCAATCCTTTAGTAAGGAATTAGGGTTATTTTAAGCAATTCATGTAACTGAATTAACTGAAATTCAACTTATTTAAAGTGTAAAGTTGTAAAGGCTACCTTACACCAAAGCAACAAGAGGTAACATGTAGTATGCGACATGTTGACTCAATGTTTTATGTTGGAGAAAATAGCTCCTTGCGATTTCTGTAGCATGCTAAAAAGCATCTACACCAAAGCAACAAAATTGCCTCTGTTTCCAATAGTCAGTCTACTACAAAGATGTCATCGAGAACGAGTATTGTGGTCGCGACTTATTTTAGTCTTGGCGAAGAAGTAAAGAATTGGAGGAGACGAAGAAGGTGGTGGAACAGACAATTGAATGTAGGACAACATTTTTCCCAACAAGATTTCATATCACAACTAATTGTGATTGTCCGGTAGTAGTTTTTGTCTGGCTTTTGTGTTCGCGATGAAATTGGGTACGAAGATTTTTTATTTTCTTCTTTAAATTTGAGACGTCACATTCATAGTTCTCCGACACTTTTTGGAAAATATCCACCTTTTTATTGTTTTTATAATGAATTAATCAGTGATCCCAAAGTATGTCATGACTGCAATACTTTTCAATAAACTTTAGAATTTTCTCATTTGACCAATCCATATCGAAACACTGAAACTAGGCACTAGAAACAAAAAAACTCAAAATAGGGGCACGGAATACAGCGAACAATATGCTAATTCGCACGGGTTTTTTTCCTCTGAACCCACTGCCGGCGGGAAGAGAGGAAACACGTGGCAACAAGCAATTTTTGTAGCACGGTCGCATGAGGCAGAGGAAACAGAAGGCAAAATGTAGCATACTACATTAGTGCTTGCCTCTTATTGCCTCGTGTAAGGCCGCCTTAAGGCAGACATACGTGGGTTTAACACCCTATAGTGTTAAAAGTGTCTAATCTTTGTCCAACACAAAATAAACACTAGGAAATGTGTTATCCTTTACTAAATCATTGTATTTCTTTTAAAATTTTATAGTTACAAGTTAATTCATCCAAATTAGTCACTAACTTAATATTCAAAATGGCATCAAAATCTAGGTTAGTTCAGGAATAGTTACATTTTAGGCTTATATATTTTATATTACTGCACCACTATTGAATAATAGACCTATAATTATTATATTTAGTGTAAAAAGCCATGCCGAGATATTATTTTACAAAGTAGGGATATATCATGTACTAAAAGTGGCCAGACCATTCTGATGTCAAATGACAGATGTACTTTAATTATTTATCATTTGTCCATACTGAATAAAGATTAACAAATCGACAAATAACAAAACCTGAGACATATTATCATTAGTTTTGTAAGAAAATACAAGGTATAACGATGAAATTTCAAAGCACCATAGTGACTATGACTCGTCCTTAAATAACTAGGTTAATGTATGTCGAGTTTAATTTAATTTATAAATATAGCCTAAAACTATTGAAATTGATTGGTTTCTTGACATGGTTTTTTGGCTTTAACCATATTTGAGAAAGAGTCAGGATATATATATATTATTATTATTAGCACCGCGTCTTACTATCCGTTAGGGTTATACGCACTTACGCTAATGTGCAATGGTAGGGTGATTGNCTTACGCTAATGTGCAATGGTAGGGTGATTGCGAGATAAAATGGAGGACCTACAGTTTAACGTGGAATCCGAACCACGGTAGAGGCCTGGCATTCCTCACATTCACAAGTTGTGATTAATACACGTCTTGTCAGAGGTGAAGGAAGGGTTTGGCAATCAGATAAATCTGTGCCGGGACCGAGGATTGAGCCCCGGACCCTCAGCACAGAAGTCTGACACCTTACCCCTAGACCACCAGGCCACCTTATATATATACAAAATATATATATATAAAATACCAGGTATACTATAACCCCTTCTATTATTTGTGTTGCCCATTTGAACCTACTTGTTTCATTTTTTCTTCATTCCACTCCTATCAAAGAAAATGTCAAATATTATGTCTTCATAAGTGTTTTATATAACATCACACATTATAATAATTCATATATAATATTGTGAGGCTTTTTAGTAGATAAATTGTATTGAAATTAACATAGTTAAAAAAAGTCTAAACATGTTTGGAATTAATAACATATGATTAGCTACGTGTTTCAGTAATAAACTTCATTCAAGTGTTTCAAGATTCTGCCCCTACCAGAGCCACATACATCAATGCACAGTGCCTATAGGCCTAAGTAGGGATGGGTGTTTTAAATCTAGTAATTGATTCATTTAAATCAATCCATTTAAAAAATTATGAATCAATTGTTCGATGCATCAATAGTATGGTAATCGATTAGCACCTAATCGATTTTTTATTAATGTAGTCTATAATATGCAAATTAAGTGTATATGTACCGTTATGAGATCTAAAATAACATATTTCTCCAATTACACCATAATACTTTCAATTGATGCTATCTGACAGCTATCAAGAATTAGTTTCATATTATATCCTAGTGCCAAATCATATATTCTAAAGCTGTACATTTTTATAGTGTACACATTAATGATGGTATAATATAATAAAAATAATATTAATAGATTAGAGAAACACTAGAGCAAGTTGAATGTGGTTGGAATCAGATATCTTAGAAATGTATGTGAAAAAACTCGTATGAACAGTGGTAATGAATGGGTGCTGAAGGAGTGTGGTTTTAAAGGGAATTCAATATGTCAATGTGTCTCACGGTTGTTTGGGCATGTTGAGAGGATGAGTGTGGATCGAGTGACAAGACAAATATGTGAAGGTAGAGTGTGTGGATTAAAGGAAGGTGTAGCCCATGTAAGACGTGGCTAAATGTTGTAGACAAATATGTGGTAAACAGAAAGATTAAAAGTTTTAAGAATAAAATAGCATGTAAGACTCAGTATTTGGATTTTATTGAAGCGAAGGAAGTATGCAAGGATAGGGAAGTGTGGAGAAAGTTAGTGAGGATGAATAAGTACATAGTTGTTGTTTTTTGAGCTATAAGCACAATTTCTTGCCTACCCCGGAAGGAAATGGAGTGATTAGGTATGTATATGTATGTAATAAATAATAGCTTAATTGTATAGCAGCGAAGTAAGTATGATCACCTAATATATTCAATATTGACTGTAGAAAATTGATTTGTATATGTTCTGAGACCACTAAACCTACAATAATTCCACCCATAACTATTTTGTAATGAGTGTTTCCGGACTATCAATTTGTACATAATTATATATTTTGTATTTTATATATAAAATTCTTCAATCAATTAGTTCAGGTTCTTTTAATAATAAATTATGTATAAGTAGGATTAAGTCTATGGTTTGTGATTTTAGAATGTACATATCCTCATCTTTTTTTTATATAAATATGTAAGCGCTAGTAGTAAAAAAAGCAAATAACTTTTCATCAAGAAATATTTTTCAGAGATAGTACCACAAATTATCAAAATACACTGGTAATCACACTTACGTTTCACGGTTTTTACTTGACAGCTCAACCACATAAAAGTGATGTATACTACAATGATTATTAATGTTTTGGCACCAAAATATTGTTATTAATTTGCTTACGACCACGAGCTACATAGAGGCTACATAAAATATGTGAAAAAATATAATTATATAATGTGTTTACTTCTCTACAAAAAATCTTTGATGTCAGCTTTACTAGGGGATATTTCGAATGCAGCATTATTACAACATTCAAAATATTTAGCCAGAATTTTTTTTTCATTCATTTACCTTATTTATCAATGAAAATCATCTAATGTAGAGTGAGTTTTTAAAAAATTGAAATTTTAAAATACAACTTTGTGAGCCGATTATTGGATTTGATTATTTAATAATCGTGGAAAAGAAAATTAATTCATCGATGAATTGTGAGCCCTTGAATTAGTAACCTATTAGAACTGCACATCCTTAATCCTAAGCATTATTTAGATGGATACAATACCTTTTTTTTTAATATGATAAAAGTGATTTGTTGTATTAATTTGTTAACGTAAGTTTAATCATTAAATATTGATATTGTGATTAAAAAACAAATAAAACAAGTATTTTTCATGAATTATTGGTTAAATCACCGTTCTCCCTTTATTCGTCATTTTTAGAATGTGATCTTTGTACAGAATTCGTATGATAATTATAATAACCCAATGTCCATCAGACTATAGCCCTGTCATTATGTGTGTATTAGGTAGTACAATTAAAATGTAAATTCAAAGTACGTTTGGACGGAATATTTAGATACAGTTAACGATATTGTAGAGCTTATCTTACATTTTTTCATGAAGAGTCTTGTTTCTTTGTTCAATTATATTTTGATAAAATAAGTTCTTTGGACACATTAAACTGATTTAGTCACGCTTAGGAATTTATTTTACTTTTAAATTACGAGCCAAAAGATAATAAACAAACTCTTTACACACACAAGATATAATAAATACACTATGTCAATAAATATTATGTTATGTGATCAAATACCTAAGTAACCTCACACATATTATATGGTTAGTAAATTGTTTAAAGTTACGTCATGGATTATCAAAAACTTTAGCTTATTTCTGGTAGCTTCAATGATATATACAAAATAGTAGCACTCTATGTGGGCAATATTTTAACCAAATGGACTCGTTAAACCTTTAAAATAAACTTATTAGGGTCAAATAATTTGTAAACGTTTTTTATGATTCTACTTTTCGGAAACATTTTGTTTATAAAACATGTGAGAAAGTTATCTTTGGAAAGATATGGTTAGCTTGATATGTTGTGTAAATATTAGAACTACACAAAATAAGCACCATTATAATAAAGAATAAATAGCTGGGTTTTCATTAATTTGCAGTACATGTAGTAGGTTTACATACGGCGAGTTTTCGTGATTGACCTGCTGGTATCGATGTTTATGACCAGAGGTATATCTTAGACTCTGGGCTAAAGCGATTTCACGGTTGATCTGCTATCACCCCTATGACACTCTACTTAAAACCTATTGTAAAAGTTGATCTGACTTTGAAGCTTTTTAGTTGCACGATTTGCCATTATTTGAGAAAGCGTTGTGATCGTTGCGGATAGATGTGACGTTTTATAACAACAGCTGTTCAGATTTATAAAATTCTATTTCTGCACAATTACTTCATATGTAAAAAAAAAAAAGTAAGTTTCCAGAATAGTTTAAAACTGACGTGTCAACGTTCATACGCCCTCAAATCTCGAGAGACATGATTGTGAGAAAAAAATACAAGAAAGATTTCTGGTCAAAAGAATTTTAGAAAAAAAAAAATCTAATGATAGATTTAGTGAAAAACATTTTTGGCCAAAATATATTCTGCGAGAGTGGATTGTAGCAGATAGTGATGGAAGAATTTGGCAAAAGGAAAGTGTGCGATTGCTTTTTATAATCTAATATTAGTTTTTCTCTTAATTATATTTACATTGGTTGATCAATATTTGCAATAATAAAACTTCTGCTAGAAATAAGTTACCACCACTCCTATGTCGTTGGGTACGTGTATGTTTATTTATAATTATTATAACGGTGATTTTTATAATGCCTTAACTTCAGATATCATTTATATACAAAAGTAAAAAAGTTTATGTTTTAATTGGGGATGGTGCTCTAGAACTGATACAAGTAAAACACTTTATTTTCTTAAAACAGTAAATCATTAAGAAATTTCTATTACCATTTATACTTGCAAGTAAACGTCAAATCAAATGATACCATAATCATATCTAGGCCTATTTAATATGATTTGATTTTGTAATATTCATACATCTTACTAGAATCAAAATCCAGACGAAGGCCATTTATTTGCACATTAAAGGTTAGAAAGATTAAGTAAGAAGGGGACGATGCTAAAAAACTTTACCCATAAATATTTCACATAGTTTTGTTAATTATTAAAAAATTGATAGTTTTTTGTTATTAATACACTCACAAAAATATGGAGAATCGATAGAAACTAAAAATTATATTATTTGCATTCGAAAGTATTTGACAACACACATTAAAAAAGTAACACTATTTGTTTAGTTTTTTTTAACGGCACTTGCCACAAAAGTATTAAATTACTCATAGAAGACTGACACTGCTCACATCCTGTCGTCTTAAACTCTCTTAATATGAATGTACTACAGCTTGGTAGTAACAATTCATATAATAGGCCTACTGCAAGTAATATTACTACTGTAATTTAATTAAATAATATTTAGGGATGATAGGTACTATCAATAGATGTCTTGGCACTTAAGTCAAATATAGTATTTGAAAAATGTCTACTTGAAGGCGGGAAACAAACCTGGGAGCATTATTAAGACAAAAGTACCAAAGTACTCTGTTTAGATCTCATTTTTTAAATAATAAAACGATATTGAAACTTTATAGACTGTATGCAGGAACAAAATGAGTAAAAGTGGAAAGTGAGTGATATTGATTTGCCTTGGTATTTAGCCTTCAGCAAGCACGTACCCTCTAAGATACCTAATTAACACCACTAACACTTTAGAATGAGAATTAATATTTTTAAATGCACTCAAAAATCACAATTCTCATTCACTCTTCAGGTTTGCTTATTTCATTCTTGCATTCTGCCTTGTCCCTTTATTTAAGGAAAGATTATAATTTTCGTATTCAGACAAATTACCCTAAATGCTACTCAGGATTAAATCAAAAATCCCCTCAGATGCTATGAGCTAGGTGGTAATATTGATTGATGCCTTATTCCCTTCATACATCAATATAGTTTTTATAGATTATATGATCAAATTGTACCAAACAAATAATTACAATGTAATTTATAATACAGTATTTCAAGTTTAAATTAACTTAAATCGATGAGCAAAAAAGGTCTTAGTCTTCTATGAATAATTTAATACTTTTGTGGCAAGTGCCGTTAAATAAACTAAACAAATAGTGTTACTTTTTTAATGTGATGTTGTCAAATACTTTCGAATGCAAATAATATAATTTTTAGTTTCTATCGATTCTCCATATTTTTGTGAGTGTATTAATACAAAAAACTATCAATTTTTTAATAATTAACAAAACTATGTGAAATATTTATGGGTAAAGTTTTTTAGCATCGTCCCCTTCTTACTTAATCTTTCTAACCTTTAATGTGCAAATAAATGGCCTTCGTCTGGATTTTGATTCTAGTAAGATGTATGAATATTACAAAATCAAATCATATTAAATAGGCCTAGATATGATTATGGTATCATTTGATTTGACGTTTACTTGCAAGTATAAATGGTAATAGAAATTTCTTAATGATTTACTGTTTTAAGAAAATAAAGTGTTTTACTTGTATCAGTTCTAGAGCACCATCCCCAATTAAAACATAAACTTTTTTACTTTTGTATATAAATGATATCTGAAGTTAAGGCATTATAAAAATCACCGTTATAATAATTATAAATAAACATACACGTACCCAACGACATAGGAGTGGTGGTAACTTATTTCTAGCAGAAGTTTTATTATTGCAAATATTGATCAACCAATGTAAATATAATTAAGAGAAAAACTAATATTAGATTATAAAAAGCAATCGCACACTTTCCTTTTGCCAAATTCTTCCATCACTATCTGCTACAATCCACTCTCGCAGAATATATTTTGGCCAAAAATGTTTTTCACTAAATCTATCATTAGATTTTTTTTTTTCTAAAATTCTTTTGACCAGAAATCTTTCTTGTATTTTTTTCTCACAATCATGTCTCTCGAGATTTGAGGGCGTATGAACGTTGACACGTCAGTTTTAAACTATTCTGGAAACTTACTTTTTTTTTTTTACATATGAAGTAATTGTGCAGAAATAGAATTTTATAAATCTGAACAGCTGTTGTTATAAAACGTCACATCTATCCGCAACGATCACAACGCTTTCTCAAATAATGGCAAATCGTGCAACTAAAAAGCTTCAAAGTCAGATCAACTTTTACAATAGGTTTTAAGTAGAGTGTCATAGGGGTGATAGCAGATCAACCGTGAAATCGCTTTAGCCCAGAGTCTAAGATATACCTCTGGTCATAAACATCGATACCAGCAGGTCAATCACGAAAACTCGCCGTATGTAAACCTACTACATGTACTGCAAATTAATGAAAACCCAGCTATTTATTCTTTATTATAATGGTGCTTATTTTGTGTAGTTCTAATATTTACACAACATATCAAGCTAACCATATCTTTCCAAAGATAACTTTCTCACATGTTTTATAAACAAAATGTTTCCGAAAAGTAGAATCATAAAAAACGTTTACAAATTATTTGACCCTAATAAGTTTATTTTAAAGGTTTAACGAGTCCATTTGGTTAAAATATTGCCCACATAGAGTGCTACTATTTTGTATATATCATTGAAGCTACCAGAAATAAGCTAAAGTTTTTGATAATCCATGACGTAACTTTAAACAATTTACTAACCATATAATATGTGTGAGGTTACTTAGGTATTTGATCACATAACATAATATTTATTGACATAGTGTATTTATTATATCTTGTGTGTGTAAAGAGTTTGTTTATTATCTTTTGGCTCGTAATTTAAAGGTAAAATAAATTCCTAAGCGTGACTAAATCAGTTTAATGTGTCCAAAGAACTTATTTTATCAAAATATAATTGAACAAAGAAACAAGACTCTTCATGAAAAAATGTAAGATAAGCTCTACAATATCGTTAACTGTATCTAAATATTCCGTCCAAACGTACTTTGAATTTACATTTTAATTGTACTACCTAATACACACATAATGACAGGGCTATAGTCTGATGGACATTGGGTTATTATAATTATCATACGAATTCTGTACAAAGATCACATTCTAAAAATGACGAATAAAGGGAGAACGGTGATTTAACCAATAATTCATGAAAAATACTTGTTTTATTTGTTTTTTAATCACAATATCAATATTTAATGATTAAACTTACGTTAACAAATTAATACAACAAATCACTTTTATCATATTAAAAAAAAAGGTATTGTATCCATCTAAATAATGCTTAGGATTAAGGATGTGCAGTTCTAATAGGTTACTAATTCAAGGGCTCACAATTCATCGATGAATTAATTTTCTTTTCCACGATTATTAAATAATCAAATCCAATAATCGGCTCACAAAGTTGTATTTTAAAATTTCAATTTTTTAAAAACTCACTCTACATTAGATGATTTTCATTGATAAATAAGGTAAATGAATGAAAAAAAAATTCTGGCTAAATATTTTGAATGTTGTAATAATGCTGCATTCGAAATATCCCCTAGTAAAGCTGACATCAAAGATTTTTTGTAGAGAAGTAAACACATTATATAATTATATTTTTTCACATATTTTATGTAGCCTCTATGTAGCTCGTGGTCGTAAGCAAATTAATAACAATATTTTGGTGCCAAAACATTAATAATCATTGTAGTATACATCACTTTTATGTGGTTGAGCTGTCAAGTAAAAACCGTGAAACGTAAGTGTGATTACCAGTGTATTTTGATAATTTGTGGTACTATCTCTGAAAAATATTTCTTGATGAAAAGTTATTTGCTTTTTTTACTACTAGCGCTTACATATTTATATAAAAAAAAGATGAGGATATGTACATTCTAAAATCACAAACCATAGACTTAATCCTACTTATACATAATTTATTATTAAAAGAACCTGAACTAATTGATTGAAGAATTTTATATATAAAATACAAAATATATAATTATGNGCACAGGATGACTGCGAAATTCCAGCTGACCATGCACTATTTTTGTACCTCTTTGAATCGTGTTATAGCGAAAACGCGTAACGTGATATCACGTGTAACGAGGGATACCTTATTTAATGGTCCCACTGTGCATTTTTCTCATTTATTTTAGTTATTCCAAACATTAGAATTAATACATACAAAACATATTAAGAGAAGTGTTATATGATGCAGCTCAACTAAAAATTATGAAACACTGAAAATTAAAGTAGATTTCCATAGACCTTTGCCCTATATTTGTTACTAGCTATAAAACCACTAACCATTTTTGCAATTTCAATTTTGTTGAGCCTCTCAGCTGATTTAGTCTACATTGCCTCATCGTGGAGCGAAGATAGTTTTTAATGCATCCAAGCATTGAAAAACTTCTTTCTGCAGTAGCTGACGTAGCTGGTATCACTATCAGAGTTTTCAAAATCTCATCAGTGTATGCTCCAAGCATATTTTATTTTTTATTATGTTAACATAGTGTGAACATCAATAAGATGTTTACATTTTCTAAAAGTTTTACTATATTATTTTGGGGGGTAAAAAGATACTTTTTACCTCCCTCAATTTTTTTTGGGGGGCGGGGGTAAAATTTACCACCGTACCCCCTAGTTTCTGCGCCACTTGTGGATTATAAGTTTTTGTAAATTAAAATGGACTGCGATTACTAGCTAGAAAAACATGACAATAAGTACCTTTAGTTATGGATAAAAGAGAGTACTATATTATCTAGAACTATTTAATATTATATACATATGGTAATTATGTTTAATTAAGGTTATTTTTGGAAACATGTGTTTAGCTTGACATGTGTTGTGTAGCCTAAATATTAGGACTAGTCAAAATAAGCACCAATCTAACTTAGAATAAAATAAAAATGCTCATTTTCTGTCGATTAGCTGTACAAGTAGTAGGATTACATAAATTAACTTACCAGCAGTTAGAGCTACTCTACCCCAGCTGACATTTTTTTTTAAAAGAAAAAATTCTCAAAAACGTTTTCGCATTCCATTTTGGTCAGAACCACTTGGTCGAAAACACTCGATACCAAGACGCAATCTAGTCAATTGAAAAAAACTCGCCTACCAGTTAATAGATCTACTCTACCCCAACTCCTGTGCATCTTTTCTATTGGTCATTTTTTTTTTAAAAGATAAAACGCTCACAATACCAGCCAAATCAGGTTATTGTCCAGATCGAACTACAGCATACAACAGACTGAACACTGGATGGGTGAAATGGTGTTGGAATATGCAAGAAAATTGAATCTCCCAAGATGAATAGAAACTTAGGAGTAGGCTACTTTCCCCAATTGTAATATAGCATTAACACTAGCGCAATCAGTTTACTGTCAGCAATAACCTATGAACAGTGTTCTTCACTTTTCATAGAACAGAAAATCATCATATGATCCATCTATGGAAAACCCTTTTCCACTGTACCATGGTAAAGTACCCTTCTTTTTTCATGATTTTTAACCTCCTTCTCCCGCCTCATAGGAGAGATAAGGCTTTACATCATCCCTTACCCTCGGTCATACATAATTTTTTACGATTCGGTAAGTTTATTTTTTTAATTGGTTGGTAATTTTTTAATACAAGGATTGGTGAATGTTATTAGTTATATTTCCTTAAAACGGAAAATGAACTATAAAAGTGGAGTCAATCAATGAATGAAAAGAAAAGAAATATTTCAGAAATTTCTTATAACAAAAAACAAAACATTTTAGATGTTATTTTTTTATAGGCATTACATACTAAGTTATAGGTTTGGATCCCGCATAAATATGAATGTAAATAAAAAACATGAGATTTTGATTACTTAACATTTATTTTATTTTTAAAAATAATTTTATACACTAATAATAATATATTTAAAAAAAGTCAATTTGACACACAAAACATTTATCTAATCTCCTTCATCTACCATCATTGCTTTGTATGCAATGCTTATGGAGCCCGTTAGTACTAAATAAGAATTATGAAAATAATAACAATAACAATAAAAAGTTAATAACAATTTTTTTTTACTAACTTTGATGTTATTTATGTTCCCAAAACACCGAGACAATATCAATGTTTCGATTACAATTAAAAAAAATGGCAAATGCCAATGTGAATCGTCGAAAATAGCCATTCACCATTTGCTTCTTATGCGTCAATAATATGCCCACAATTAGTATTTCGGCTAGATATCCCACTTAAAACGCTCGAAGCCCGGCCGCCAGAGAGGCTTCCCCCACCACGTCAACACTTCTCCTTCCGCTGGCACGCCCGAAGCGACAAACACCCCGGTTTTCAGACGCGTTTTTTTAGGAATTAAATCGGACCCCGCGTACATTTCATTATATGGGGACTGTAGATAAACTCTTCGCGAACAAATAGCGCTTTGAAAAATCACTCTATGACCATTATTGGCAGCTTCCAAGCAGTTTTTGGAGAACACCTGTTTTTACATACTCACGATATCCGCAAAATGTTATGATTATTTTTGCACGAAGTTTTTATAGTAGGTAGGCACCAACAAGAAGTATAATTTAAGCCCCGAAACAAGTTCCTATGACAAATTACAACCCCTGTTATTAAATGTCAAAAAATGGCAATTTTTCGCGGTTTTTATTTTTTATTGAAAAAAGTTGTGAACCAATTTCAATTGGGCTAAATTTTTTTATATTTTTAGGCGCTATCACGGGTTAATTTTTTTTCGAAAAAAATTTCACATTTTAAAAGTAAAAATACTAGTTTTTAGCACTTTTATTAATTTTTTTTAACGTAAAAGCTACAACCCGATTTATTCCAAAGTATATACATTCAATTTCTATGATTTTTCTCCTAATTATCACGTTGAGAAACTGGATGGTTAATTTATTTTAAGAAATAAATGTTTTTCCGCTATCTTACCTGGACTATT
Organism: Timema bartmani; assembly: GCA_902151455.1. Lineage (NCBI taxonomy): Eukaryota > Metazoa > Arthropoda > Insecta > Phasmatodea > Timematidae > Timema > Timema bartmani. Next base: position 25,798 of record CABFWB010004829.1, on the reverse strand, counting down.
ATAGGACTATGGATTTATAATGATTGGAATTTTACATGGGTTTAAATTTTAAAAGATTTAAAAGACACTATGAATACTTTATCATGAAATAAAAGTAAAACAAAATCAAAACAAACAAAAAAAATCGCAAAATACACCAAATATAATAGACATCAGTGCCAGTACAATGTGACAGATTAGATAATTTTGGAATATGTGTGATAATATTGATGAATACATTTTATCAATAAACATTAGAAAAAAAAGTAGAAATAATAATTTCTAAATAGATAATGAAAAAGTTCCTTTGAAATAAAGATTAAAATTGAGGAAAATTAATTAGTATTATAATAATAAACAAGACTTTGGGTATGTTCAGGGAAATAATATTTATTCTAAAATGTTTACTGTGAAAACATAAGTTATATTAATATTTATAGTTAATGTTTTCCAACTCCACCAAAATCCTACCTATGAGCATTCATTTATATAATATATGGCTAGAATTACAATAAATAATAAATAACATAGTTTAAAAATATTAATACTTATAAAAAGAGAAAATTTAAAAAAAGGAATGTGTGTGTCCTTCAAGATATGTATTCGCTTTATGGACGTTAAAAGAAGAGCCTCATTTTTTCACAAATATATTCCAACCAAAATATTGTTTTTATCCAAGGTGATAACATTCCTTAACAACCTCACACGTAAAATGTATACATACAATAATTATCTCACGGAAACAAGGTCTATTTCCAATGAGAATACACGGAAAGGTTAAAACAATATTATATGGTAATTTTTCCTTAATTGTTTCCCACTTTCCTCCAGGCAATTGCAGGTAAATTTCCTCTAAATTAGACCCCTTATCATTCTGACAACAATAACATAATTAGTAGCCCGCTTATACATACAACTGAATAGGTAGTGAAATGCGGGCCATTGAATTTATTTTTTTAAATCTCACCTCTTTTGTCGTCTCGTAGGCATTAGTTTCTGAATGGTTGTTCTTTTACTAACCAGGTGTCAAGGGTATATTCACGTTTTTCTTAAGATTCAATATATTTTTATGTAACTAACACTAATATTATATTAGCACAGGCCATCACTATTTTACCACTGATTCCCTGCTAACTAACACAACCTTTCACAAAAATGTATTAACTAGCAATCCTGTTCAAATTTTGTGTATAATTTCAAATTTTGCGTAGTTACAAAATAATGTTTTAATTAAGTAGTTGTGTTGAAAAATTTGGTGGGGAAAGGGTAGTAAACCTACTTACATGAGCTACAAAAACTCCACTTCTACAAGTTATTCTATTTAATTTGCTCTTTCTTCTTGTTAAGTCGCTTAGCAAGATCTTACAGGTCATAGTAAAAAGTTTACCTCCTTTTCTTGGACCCCGACTTACTCGGCTCATTTCAAGAAACATCCTATGTTTTCCAATACCATATTGAATGTAGGGAAATAAAGGCATTTGAAATGTTGAAAGAGCTTATTTTGCTATTAAATGTTTTAAAAGGTGCATGGTGAAAGTTAATATTAAGATATTAATTAGTATTTTGATGATAACATACAATTAAAACTGTAGTTAAAGTTAAAAACTATAATATTAAGTTTCATCTTACTCGGAAATGTCGCAATATTGCATAGAATAACTACTCCATAGCCTTTTTATACTGTTTCTTAGAAACTACTCTATATGCAAATTG
>CABFWB010004829.1:0-24069 GCA_902151455.1 Timema bartmani | reverse complement strand
GGGGGGGGGGAGGTTTACTCCTACCCGGGGGTCTGGGATATGGAATATGAAATACCCCCATGTTTATAGCTTCTCTATATATTTTTTTAATTTAATTTAATGTATCATCGTAGACATGCAGAAGAGCCACGCTAACAAGTCTGCTTTCCCCCATAGTTGTCCTCAGCCATGTCTTGATCAGACCAAACTGTAATGGCACTGCCAATTACCCTTAACAATCTTTGCAATACTTCATTCTGAATGTTCCTAATTTTTTAAATTTTTGTCCATTCACCTGGCTCTTTTCATGCCGCCTTTTCTTTTGATCTGATCAGATGTGTTTATTTCAACTATACTCTAATTTTTTAGGCCTTCAACTGAGCAATTGGCGGGGGATTTCCCCCTCCTTATAAATTAAACCTTCCTCATATCTAACCCAAAAGCGTAATTTAGTACACAAGTGTATAACCCGAATGAGTGGTAAGACGTGATACCAAAAAAGAACCTCATTCTTAAGTGTAATCTATATTAATGAAATTAAGAGTTTGTCTGTCTGTCATGAGCATACGGGATATCTACCACACGCAGAGGGCTGAGATTTTAAAATTAGTAGCCCATGTGCACCTCAAAGCTGTAATTTTTTTTATCTATTAAAAACTGGGTCAAAAGAAATAAAACTAAGAGATTTTTTTTCTGTCTGAATGAAGCTAAGAAAAATGCTCTCATCGTGTACTTCTGCAAACAACCCATACAGGTAGTAAGATGTGGTAGAGGGGTGGGGAGTTGAAATTTGGAACGCATAATGTGGTTAACTTTTGGAAGAAGTAACAATGCCTACATTAGGATGTGTCGAAAGCGTTTTACTTAGTTAATAAGATACCACTTTGTTACACCCCAGGTGAAATAAATGTGTTTCAACCCCGGTGGTCTTAGGGTCCTGAGTGGAGCACTAAACCCTATGTTCATGGTTTCAAACCCAGTCGAGGTCGATGGAATTCCCTTGAGTGATGAGAATCTATGTCACAACAACTTCCTTCAGAGGGGAAGTAAAGCCATCGGTCCTGTGTCGATTGTGGCGTGTAAAAGAACCCTGGAAGGTAGGATAAAATACCTTTCTCGGTAAAATTGGTAGGCCCTTTCACTTTCGCTCATAAAAAAATATTGTGTGCTCATATAATCGGTTGGTTCAAAAAGTGCACATTAAATACCTCAAATAAATAAATACTAAAATTTGGAATTCTTGAAATATTTATAGTAAAATTAATTATGAGGTTCATCTAAAATGGCCTTCAATAATACTTCCTCATGGATTACAACTTAATTTCTCTCTATGTCATTAAAAAAGCGGAGTAAGAATGCAAATGCAATTGTAATTTTGTTCACTGTTTGGAAACACAAGTTTCCAGTTTCCAAATAACGGTCATTCTATGAAAATCAGACTCCTAAAGGTACATATTTACTAGGCAAGACAAAATAACATATAGTAGTTCAATTATTAATATGTATTTTCACAGCATGAATAAAAATACAGATTACATCAGACCAGTAATAATAAGTTATATTTATATGGCCTGAGATGTATATTTATTTCCATCAAAAACAAATTACCTAAAAAGAGATTACACACTGTCAACAGTGATGTTTTAGTCCTTTCATAAAAGAACCAATATAATTATAACATCCATTACTTTATTTTTTTCTAACATTATTAACCTCTGATTTTGTAAGAAAATAAGTGACGATTAAATTGCACGTTTTTGTAAACATTAAATACTGAACCTTATATTTTCCAAGAATAGTAACTATACACCACAATAAATGAACAACATCTATTTTAACAATAATGTAACAATTTTTTTTTTCTTCAAACAAAACTATTTAGAATTTGGCATAGAATAGGTAGTACACTTGGTGCCTGGTTTTCAAGTACCTATTATGATAACATTTATAGGAAGGTTAAGCACAGTAACAGGGACAATATGTAGTCACCAGATGGTGTCTAAGTTGGAGTTGAGATAGAGGACACATGTCATCACAAACTAATAATAGTGCAACTATTTATTTCTAGTTTAGCCGAAAATAACAATTCATATAAACAAGATTACTCTTTTTCAAATACCATTAGCTCGATCTAGAGACTAATAGAAAGTGTTGCCAACATCAGCACACACTTGTTCATTAATCGCACATTAAAGCCAACTTCCATTTCAGAACCCTAATATTATATACACTAGAGGCCTAACATATTAATTCAGATTTTGGAAAAAAAAGGAGGGGGGAATAGCCCCTTTGATTCCTAAGGATATTAGCGACTAAGGATTTATTAGTGGCTTAGCCCAAGAAAATTAAATAGCAAACAGAACAACCAGACTCAAAAAATTTGATTCCATTCGAGACCATTCCAAAATGACACACAAATTAATATCATCAATATATAAAATATATATAAAAAGATTTAGATTCGAGATTTGTAGGAAAAGTAAATATTTAGATCCATCTTTCTTCTAGTTTTATCAAAACTCTTTGAATTTGACCTACTCTAGTTTTATCAAAACTCTTGGATTCGACTTTATTCTAGTTATATCTAAACTCTTAGATTCGATTCCCCGCTAGTTCTATCTAAACTCTTCAGAGGAGTGTTTGGAACAAAGCTATTAATCCCTCTTGTCTCTCGATTCCTATTCAAAATTATTTACTATGAAAGTGAAAATGTAATTATTGTGACTCTATCTAATACAGTATGGATAGATATTGCATGATTACCATGATAGAGGGAGGAGAATGTAAATAAATATAGGAACAACTAAAAGTTGTTTACAGATCTTTTTCTTGTACTTTCTTCTGTGTATGTGATATTGTGTATCCCGATTTTTGTGAAAAAAATGTATGATCACATAAATTCGAGTGTGTGTGTGTGTGTATATATATATATATATATATACAATATATAAAATATATACAATATTTTTATTTTTTTGACAAAACAAAAGGTGACTATTTGCTATGAAATAACCCGCCTCGGTGGCGTAGTTGGCTAACGCGCTAGTCGTGTTGAGCTCAACCACCGAGGACAGGGAGATCAAGGTTCGAATCTCGGTCGGGTGAGCTGGGGGTGGTTTTTCCTAAATAGTTTTCCACTCTCCCTCCACGCAAATGCGGGTTCCCTTCCTCTAAATTCAACCCTTCCAATTCCTAATCCATTAGCGTAATTAGTACTTAAGCGTATAGCCCAAACGGGTAGTAAGACGCGGTGCTAAATGCTATGAAATAATCTTAAAATTGATTAAAATAAAATTTAACTAGGAATTTTCAACAAAAGGAATGAAAATTCCAAGTAAGCAAATTTTTTCAAATTATTGTAAAAAATCTACAAACCGAGTTTGAGCAGCCAGTAAAACTTGACTCAAACTAGAATTTTCGAATATTCCTACAATCCTATTTTTTAACGTTATAAAAATATGGGAAATTGAAAAATAAAATTAAGAAGTCGAGGTCAAACATTAAGTAATTTTAATAGTTGGTTTTTAATCATTTATAACAGGAAAAAATTTAAGTCACATTAAAACAAATATTAAAGGTTATATTAAATATTTGTTTTTCAAATAGATAAAATGGATAAGAAGAGTTAAGAAAAACTATAAAAAAAATCATACATAGCATTTCTTGAGACACATTTCAAGTACTGGTAACATAATATTTTTATGCACATGTGTAATGCATAAACCCATGAGTTAAAATCCTAGCAAATTATAAAAGAGTTAAAAGCGCTAAAAGCAAGTAGCAGACCAAGAGGAACAGGTAACAAAGCGATGGTATTTTTTTATTTATTTTTTATTTAGCACCACGTTTTTCTACCCGTTTGGATTATTCGCTTAATTACTAATTACTCCAATGGTTTAGGAAATGGGGAAGTTGAATTTAAGGGAAGTGAACCCGCATTTGCATGGAGGGAGAGTGGGAAACCATGTAGGAAAACCACCCCAAGTTCACCCGAACAAGGTTAAAACCTGGATCTCTCCGTCCTTGGCAGTCTAGCTCAACACGAAACAAGCACACCACCAAGGCGGGTGATGGTATTGTTCAGTGATAGCAAGTGTGCAGGGGAAAATAAGAGTATGTGTCTATATCAGGTATATATGTGGGAATTGGGGGGGAGGGGGGGGTCACTAGCAGAAATTAGGGAGGCAATGGGGAAATGAGAAAATGTTATTGAGAAGGGTGAAGGGAAATAAAAGGGTTGGTGGGAAAAGAGCAGAAAGTGGAGGCGAGAGGAGCTTATAAATCCACCTGCCTTAAGACTTTTTTGTTTATATCCATTACTGTTTCTGTGGCCTGAGACAGTTTTTTATCCAAGCCATATATTTTCCACTACCGGCTTGCTAGGCCTGTTGTAGCTTCATATGCTTTATAATCTAACTTAAAACTAGGACAGACATAACATACAGTCCCCGGACCATTAATTTATCAATGTGAAAGGGTAAACCTACATTTATTTCACCAATTTTCGGCCATTCCGGGAATCTTGGCTCAGTAGACACACACGCAATCGAATGAGCTAGGATGTCGGACCTGCCTCAAGAAATTAACACCCCAAATACATATTCAGTATAGAGAGAGGGCTTTTATCACATATGATTTTACCAAAATATAGGGTTTACTCATGCTACAATCAACCTTCGAAGTTAAATCACAGATTTGACCAACATTACTAACCAGGGCTGTGGAGTCTGTATACAAAGCGCCTTCACTCACACTCAGACGCTTTTATTGTCAGACTCGGACTCAAACTTTGACTCTTTCATAAATAACTAAAGTATATTAATTAGCAATAACAAATTTACGCCAGTAAAATTATCAAATACAGATGACTTCATGGGAAGATTCTTTGACATTGTGAATGCCTTTTTTAAAATAAAATTGTCAATAAAAATTACAAATATAGCTCCTAAAGAGAAAAAAAAAATCAAATCAAAATGATTTAATTACCATATATTGTTATATAACTAAATTTTTTATTTCAAAGCCTTAGTCGGAGTCGGTACAGTTTGCTTCAAACTCAAAACTTAAGACTCTGTTGCTAAACCTTCTCAAAGGTATGCCTCTTTCCACAAATTGTCACATGCCTCAACGTGGTACAAGTATGGGAAGCAAAATTTACCAAATTAACCTTAATAACTGAATAAATAACAATAAATTACCATATGTTCTTTACTATTTTAGTCCTGGAAGTGAATCCTTACCAAAAGTAAAATCTAATTCCACAAATTAAATATTTTAAAAACACAATCACTTAGGCAATTATATATATTTATATTTACATAAATAAATCTACACAGAAGTTACTTAAAATTTTGTTCACAAACATTCCCCGATTTTTTTTTTGCATTTTTACGTTATACACTAATATTGATTCATTTTTAACAAAGACTTACTAATGCTAACAAATATAATTATGTACAATTCTTATTCACTAATTTTACAAGCACAACAGTTCTAATCTCTAAATGGAATTACAAAGCTTGGAATAATTTAAATACCATCTGATCTGCATTTGGTACACTTCTTTAGTCAACTTATTTACTCCCTTTCCAGCAACCCCAAACTAAATTAAAATGAATACGTTTTAGTCAAATTCTCATTCTCAGTCCTAATATCATGAGATATTCGAAAAATCTTAAAACACCCCATTTTACTCCAGCCAGAAGTCTAATCAAAGTGCGATTATGTGCATTCTTTCCTTAACAGAGAAATTGGGATTAATGAAATGGTTATTTTCTAGGGATGTGTCCTTTGCATCCTTAGAGATATTCGAGGAGTGAAGAAAAGATCAGAATAAAGATTAAAAAAAATTGAAATTATTTTAGCCCAAAATAATTATAAATGTAATAACCAAACACATGCCAAGATTAAAGGAGGGGAGAGGGGGGATCAGGGGCTAATATTAATAAAATTAACATATTTTAATTTTCAAAGTTTTGACAATATTTTCTGCCCTTATAACTAAAAACAAACAAAAAATATATATATATACAAATTTTGTTTTAAACTGAGCTAATTTATTGTGATTACAATAGTTTTTTTTAATCCAAATATTATCTTTAACATTGAGATTTAAATATTTAATTTTTCAAAGAAAAATTATAATGTTGAAACAGCTCTGACCAGACACCACATCATTAATTTACCACCATAACTGGATGTATCATTGCTATAATGAATGGATGTATGAAAACAAAAAAAGAACTCCATAGCGTGAGCGATGATGTTGCGAATAGAGGGTGTCGTGATCAGGACAAAAAAAAAAAACTCCAACCATTAATCTCAGTTTTCTAGATCAGAGCCGCTATTTATTTAACCAAGAAGCTCCTCACTTGTCCTCACAAGGCTGATTTTGACCCCATTACAGACCCAATGCTTCACAGATAAATTCTGAAAGTGCCGGGGAACGAACCCAGGACCTCTGGATCCGTAGCCAACAAATAATATATCATTGCATCATTTATTTAGTATTTATATTTTCTAAAGCGAATTAAGCATAAATGTATTAAGGTAAATATTATATGATTACCAATTTTTATTGAGTTCAGAATTTGGATTTGAGATTCGAGATTTATTGTTAGAATAAGAAATCGGATTTGAGATTCGTAAAATAATAGATTCGGTCTGGTTCTTCTTTGTTTCTTAAATAAGGTTATTAAACTTTGTTGTTGTTTGTGTGTGTTTGTATGTGTGTACAAAACAAAGCACACAAAGCGAAGTTGAATTATATATATATATATATATATATATATATATTTTGTAGAATATTTTTCAATTCTACTGAGGCTTTCTAGGGATTTATCACCACATATTTATAAAGAAAAATACCACCAGAAACACACCCAAAGACATTAATTTATCATTTAACTTAATGAAAGTGGGTTTATATTATGAAAAAAGATTATTATCATTTACTTTGGATTTTTGTTTTCTATGGTAACTTAAAAACTAATGTGAACAAGATCAGTAATGAAGGTGAAGTGGGGGGAGGATATAATACTAATTAATAGGGGTGTGAAAGTAGGCATTTTCCTTCCACTTCGAGTCGAGTTTAAATTGAGTTTAAATGAAAACATCAAGTTTTTTTTTTTCAAGTTCGAGTAATATAAAGCTATTTTAATCTATACTCTAAATATTTCAAGTTTAATTTCTTTAAGAACTATATTTATAAATCTTAAGTATAAACATTGACATTTTTAGGTTGAAATTTTTTTTTTTTAAAGAATTATAATTAGGCCTACACAAATTTTGACTTTTAAATATATTTAATATAATTATAAATTTTTTTTTAACTAAACAAAATGAAATCTTGGGAAACGCTATTTGAGATAATATCTTGAATTTGATAAAATATTAATCAAACTTGCACCTGCTTCGGTGGCCGAAAGGTCTAAGGCATCACTCTTGCAATAGCCTAAACTGCCGAAGACAGGGTAATGGGGGTTTGAGCCCGGTCGGGTGTAATGAAGGTGTTTTTTTCCTAAATGGTTTTCCTCTCTCCCTCCACATAAATTCACGTACACTTCCTCTAAATTCAACTTTCTCATCCCCAACATCTTAGAATAATTACCACATATAGGTACAACCTAAATGAGTATTAAGACGCAGTGCTTAGAAAAATTAAACTCTGAATTTTTGAATAAAATTTGAAAACTATGAGTACTCATATTTTGATTTTTTGTAAAAATCTTTTGAGTCGAATACGAGCACTTGCACACCTCTACTAATTATAAACTAAGGAACCTCTCATGATTATAATGTTTTCTAAGATTATGATTTCAGAAAAAGTGGATTTGAACTACCTCGATAAATAAGGTTACAGTTAAAAAATGTAATATATTAAATGAAACTATAAATACAACATTGTTTATGAGAATTAAACGTAAGGAATGACGCTAAAATGTGCAAAAAGATTCAATCTCGTTTTATTTCACCCATGAATTGTGAATCCAAAATTAAAAAAAAAAATGTACTTTAAATATTATGTTTTGATGGTTTTTGATAACTTTTTAAGTAAAATCTGGTGTAAACATGTCTATCGAAATTTCAGTGTGTCTAGTTATTGGTAAAAGTCTGTAAGCCATATTTTTATAAATGTGTTTAATGTGTCTGTGTTCGCATCACTTTGGCAATGGACCGAATTACCCCTTACGGGGAATGTCGAGGTTTGAATTCCATTTAGGTGTACTGATGGAAGTTTTTCCTAAATGATTTCCCTCTCTCCATACACGGAAATGTGTGTATATTGCCTTTAAATTCTACTTTAATCATCACTATTCCCTGATATACTTGTAGCCCACACAGGTAATTAGACGCAAAGTATGGGGGAAAACGCTTTTTATAGAATTTTTTTACAACAAATTCTCATTGATAAAACAAATTGGCTTCTTAAAACTAGAGTGAGTAAATAATATGTATTTTTTTTCTTTATAGCACTGTGTCTTACTACCCTTTCTGGTTATATGGTTATTTACTAACTACGCTAATGGTTTTAGGGATTAGCAAGGTTATATTCAGAGGAAATGTACCTGCATTTGCATGGAGGGAGAGTGGAAAACAATTTTGACTAAACCACCCTGAGTCCACTCGACCGAGATTCGAACTTCAATCTCCTCATCAACGACAATCTAGTCCACTGCGAGAGCTATGTGTTATACAGTGCGACCACCAAAGTAGGTATTAAGAATCTGTAAATGCTACTTTTACAAGTTTACATTAAATTTAAAGAACAATGTCTTTATTAATAGGGTTAATTAAGGTTCAAGCCACATTTATGGTCAAATTATCTAAGACAAAAGACTGCAATAGACTGAAGTGCCAATAACATGGATGTTGAGGTTCAAATCCAGGTCGGGTTTACTGAGGGTATTTTTTTTCTAAATTTCTAAATGGTTTTCTATTTACTCAAATGTAGGTACACCTCAAAATTCAACCTTCCTCATCCCTAATACATTAGTGTAATTAGTATAAACCTTAACGGGTGGTGATATGCAGTGACAAAAAAATAATATATATATATAAATTTTCATTTTAAGGAATTTGTTTGAATTATAGGCAAGGAACCAAAATTATAATATTACTGTATAGATGGATATTATATTTCGTAGGTATCAAACTCAGCCAGTAAAATGCACACTTAATGGACGTAGCTTATGTATGTACAGTTAAAGAGATATTTTGATAGACTACATAAGGAACAAATTATATTTATTATTACCTAAACATCAGAAATATGGATATTCACTAGGGATCTGCAAGTTTTCAGATTTTCGAGCCTAGCCTGAAATAAATACTCAAACTCAAAATTGGGATCAGCAAATTTATGGGTTAGCGATTTCAAGTCGCCTTTGCCTCGAATGGTGTGTCAGGTGATGAATGACTGATTGTTTACTCTTATTTCTACTTGTTAGGGAATGTGGTTTGTGAAATGATGCACAGCTAGAGGGGGGATCGGGGGATGTGGAGTGTGAGAAGATGCCAACAGACAGGGTATTGTGTGGATGACCATTAGATTGACAAAGTCAGAATCTGCGTAAACTAGTTGTTGAATGATGTAGAGCATGAAGAGTAGATAAAGAAGAAATAGGAAAGATATCTCTCTCTAGGGCTGTCAGAACAGAAATAAGCTTAGTGCAAGACAGTATCAAGTAGAGCTTAATACAAAATTGGTCCATGTACATCTTAAAAATCATTACCCAATGTTTTAACTTATTTCTCTGTTAGGAGGCCAGCAACAAGTGAACAGTTGTGCTACAGAAGGACTGATAATTGGGGGGGATAGAAGATGTTTACATATAAACATTGATAATCTGCACATCCAAACCTATGTTCACAAAGGAATTTTTAAAACGCTACTTAAGAATGTTTAGTTGTGAGATAATAATTAAAGTTTCTGTTAATATTACAGTATCGTATTTCTTCTATTCAAAGACACACATTTTGCCCCATTTAAACTTCCCTAAAAATGGGGTGTGTCTTAGAATCGATGGTGTCTTATAATTGCAGCTCTATCTTGCACAACACACTCAATGGCTCAGAAGATATATTATGAGATAGTGAAGATGAAGACAGCTCAAAAGAATCAGACTGATATTGATTCAGAAGGAAGTGATAAATAACATACCTACTAATAAATAAGGTACTACTGTAATTAGTAAATTGAAACCTGTAATAAAAATGTTTCTTCAATATTGGGTATTTTAACCTTTTATTTTTATTTATTTTCTTAGAATCAAAGCCTTTATTATGTTGGTGGTATTGAAAAATTAAGGTGCATCTTACATACAATGGCGTCTTAGAATCGAAGAAATACGGTAAATTTAAATATTAATGCTTTAATTTACTATGGCATGATTTGTTTAGTTTAAAACATATTTAATTTTATTTTAAATATTTATTCAACCCAAGCTCGAGATAAACTCAATATGCGGGAGTTTTATGAAAAGCTCACTCGAGATCAACTCGAATTTTAAAAAAATGCTTGAGCTCACAGACCCCCTAATATATATTCACATGTTACAAATATAAGCGTCATCTTTCACATACAACTAACACAAAATATGAAACAACAATAGAAAAGAGTATATGCAAGTATGCCATGCTCTGTAGTCACAACCATTTTAACAAAATGTTATTTAATAAAATAACACTTCAGAGACAAGTTCACACACAAACATATATAATATAGAGGTTTTGATCTAAAAAGAAGCTACTAAAATTTCAAGAGCTATTTTGAATACCTTGCTAACAAAGTTTATAGCTAAGTTTGAAGTTGGCGATGACGCAGAACTACGATAGAATTGTACTTTGACGTTAAGAAAGAGATTAATGGGAGACAATTAATTAAAGTCGATGCTTATATCAGGCTAAATCATATAGGTTAGCTTTAGTCAAGTACCTACTTTTATAAAGCCATTTGCTGTACTATACATACGCTTAGAAGTTCCATTTTTAAAGCCACAATACATTAATATAATTTACAGAACTAACAGATTAAAAATCAAATTACACTCCAAACTATGACAATTTGAACAGTCCATAACTTACATTTCATTAAATAAAAAATAACTAACAATTCATTTAGGCTATATTATATGTTCACGGAAAAAACAAAATTATTCAAGAATTCAGTCGAACTTACAGGGAAAAAAAACACAAAATAATACAGAAAACACCACCTTTTTTTTTATTTTGACATTTTGTTGATTGTTCATTTCATCACTTCACTGATTCGTCAACGATAGTTTTGTGTTTATTTTTATTTATCAGTGATACAGATACATGATCAACGAAACCTATACTCCTACAAATCTCGTGGTTTTTATTTTAAGTTAATGTCTTAATCAATAACAAAGCAGGTCTTTTGTTGATTTAATCAAGTATTTTATGTTATATAATAATCTCAATTCACTCAATAAAGAGTTTATTTTTCAAACCTATGTTGAAACAAAAAAAATAATTATATGGCACAGTTATTCTTTATACTTTATTTGTTTTTGACATGCTGGTGGTAGCTTGTTAATTGTTTTTTTATTTTGCAAAAGACACGCCAGATTTCCCTCAAGACTGGCGGGACAGTGACGAGGACCAGCCCCGGCGCAAGCGTCAGAGCTTGTCGGACGAAGTCGAGGTCGGTCGGGATGAAGTCCGGCGTGGGGATCGAGCTCTGGAAATGCCTACTTCTTCGGAACCCACGACCCCCATGAGGGGATACGATGTAGCCCTCTTGGCTGACCTAACAACACAACATCTAGGGAGTTTTATAAACAATAAACTAAACTGGTGTCATTATAAAATCACAAATTGTTAAATGCAAAGTGAATTTAGTAATATATATTGTTTTTAAATTAAGTTTTTGTGACCATTAAATTATAAATGTAATGTTTAATAGACACTAAACCTTCACTCATAAATATACATACACTAGAGATGAAACAATTCTCGCTTTTATTAAGCTTTATCATGAATGGGAGTCTCACTTAAACCCTTGAATCCTAAAAAATATTAGATATTGGGGGAGGGAAATTGAAATGAAATTTGTTTTAGAACTCTAATACTGATCTGACACCCTAGCCCAGTCGGTAGCGTGTCTTTCTACTGAGCTAAGAGTCTAGGGTTTGATTTCCAACATGGCCGAAAAATAATAATAATAATTTTATTTTATTATTATTATTATTATTATTATTATTATTATTATTATTAGTGTGAAATGTGGGTTTACCCTTTCACAGTGATGAATTTATGACCGGGGACTAGTTGTTGTGCCTGTCCTAGTCTTAAATTAGATTTTAAGGCATATTACGCGGCAACAGGCCTAGCATGCTCTAAATACTGCCTATTGGTGCTTCAGCCCCAACAAAATTATAGGGAAAACATAAGAACCAGACCTGAGACCATTAAATGAATATAGATTCACAACCAAACAAAATCTAAATAAAAAGAAAATAGATAATATACTAATATTGGAGACTCAAAGTCTTATGCTTGACATGTTTTCTAAGATTAAGATAAAAAGGTAAAATGAAAATTGAACTGTAATAAAAGTGTATTCAACCTATGTTTATGTATAATAATTAATAAATTAGCAAACTTAATCACGGCTGAGGCATTAAAATTCCTAAGAGTGTGACTTTATTTAATATACACAGAGTAAAACCTCGATAATCAGGACCTCATTAATTTAGATCTTGTTTGGTCAGCCTTTTGATTACTTTTATTTTTGGGCTTTGACCCTCCAATCCCTTAAATCTTTCATGAGATTCGAGATTCACGAAAATTTCAGATTTGAGACTCAAATCCTTTAAAAAAACAGTTTTTAATTTTTCAGGTGTAATTTGTTTTAGTGTTCGTATACTGCTTCTTAGTGGTTCAGAACCAATTATAAGATTAACTTAACAACAAGACTCCAGACCAATAATTTAACACTTAACTAAATTTATGAATGTTATAATGAATGGATTATAAGAAAGAATGTTAACATTTAGTTACTATTTGTATTTTCTATTAGTATATTATATTTATATTTCTTCTTATCTTCATAATTCTCTCCAAGATTCTGATTCGAGATCGAAGGTAAATTGAAGATTCGGATTCGTAAAATAATGGATTCAACCCAACTCTACTTTTTTTAAGTCTTATTAGTGTTTTATAAGCAGCAAAGATGGTAAGCAAGAAGCAGTAGTGGTTTAGTTTCCTAGAAATGTAACGAAAACTACCAAAATTATTCCAACAAATACATAACTTTTTTTCTGCTTCCTGTATAAATATATTATATATTTTTTTAAATGTTATTTTAGTTAATCTAAAT
Source organism: Timema bartmani (assembly GCA_902151455.1). Taxonomy (NCBI): domain Eukaryota; kingdom Metazoa; phylum Arthropoda; class Insecta; order Phasmatodea; family Timematidae; genus Timema; species Timema bartmani. Next base: position 10,745 of record CABFWB010004829.1, on the reverse strand, counting down.
TTCCAGTAATCAACTCCATCTCCTCTCACACATCATCCCTCATCCTCGATTTATTTGGTATCATCAAAGTTTTATTGTACGTGAATGTGTGTGTCATTTATATGTCACGCATGACTTTTTTTTCTTTTGTATTTTGTTTAGTTACACAATTGTTTAATAGTCATATAAAATGAAACAAAAGTATTTACAAAACATTCTCTTATTGCAAAATAAATAGGGGTGTGGGAGTACTCGAAAATTCGAGTTCGAGTTGAGTTTTAGTAGATTCTCGAAATTGACTCGAAGGTTTTTTTTATAAAAGCCAAAAAATTTGAGTACTTGTTATTTTCAATATTTTTCTTGAAAATACCTAGTTTGATTAATTTTATTCAATTTTAAGATATAATTTCATAAGTTTGATAAATTTTATTCAATTTTAAGATATGATTTCATAGTAAACTAGATTCCCTCAATATTTCCTTTTGTCTAATTTAAAATAATTTAACAATTTATATTAAATTTATTTTCAAATTCAAATTTGTATGATTATGAATTTTTTCACCAAAAAAAAATCTAGTAAAAATTATGTTGCGCTGTACTTATTTATGGTTTATGCATGGATCCATTACATAAATTCAACATGAGATATTTATTGTACAAATAATGCTCTATACCAGTAGTTCCCAAAATGTGGTAAGCATAGCACCACTGGTATGTACAATTATTCCCAGTGGTATGCCGTGAGAAGCCAAACAAAACAATAAAATTAAAGTTGGAAAAAGATAGGACCACATCAAATCTTATAAATATATTAAAACTAAGTTCAACCAAAGTAAAACAGATCTAAACAGTGGTTATAGGGGTGGCAACACTTATTCAAGCTCAAACAGCTGCGCAGTGTGTGTGGCACCATTAAAATTTTAATTTAATAGTAAATATTCAACACTATCTTGGCGGTACTTCAAATTACCGAAATTTTTGGGGTGGTATGCCATTCGAAAAGTTTGGGAACTGCTGTTCTATACTATTTTAACCTAAAAAAACAAAGTGTTTCATTCAAATTCGACTCGAAGTGAATAATACCTAATCGCATAACCCTAAAAATAAATAAACAGTAGTGTGGAAAGTGAAATGTAATTAGTAATTAGTGCATGCTACTGTAATCTCGATCTTTTTTCCACGGTGAGACTTGTGGGTAAATAAAAGAACAACATCTGCAAAAGAAATCAAACAACGAAGCACGTTCATTTATCTGCAAAGCACAACTGTGGAAATAAAAAAAATAAAAAAATAAATGCCGGTGTGTTCATTCTCTGGATGTGTTCCGAATGAGTTGATTTTTTTTCTGCGCACTTGCACTTACATTTGAACTTTTAAATACACTATCAAGCTATAGGTTTTTAAATCCGCTATTTTCTAAAAGTGTGGTTCAATGGAAATGAAAAATTTTGAAAAAAAAAATCAAAATTATTTTTATATTAAAATAAAAATATACACACTGTATTTTAGCAGTAAACAATCCAACACCTTAGCTCAGTCGGTAATATGTTTGTCTACTAAGCTAAGAGTCCCGGGTTCAATTCCCGGTATGGCCGAAAAATGTATCATTGGTGAACTGTGGGTTTAACTTTTCACATTGATGAATTAATGGCCGGGGACTGAAATGTTGTGCCTGTCTTAGTCTTAAGTTAAATTATAAAGCATATGAAGCTATGACAGGCCTAGCAAGCCAGAGTGTAAAATATATGGCTTGAATAAAAAAACTGACCACGGGTTGGAAACAGTAATGGATGTAAAGTAAAGTAAAGTAAAGCTGTAAACACTTTTATTGGCGAAGCTTTATTATTGTCAAAAAGGGATTTTTTTTTCAAGCAAAGTCAAAGTTTCGTTTGCATACCCTTACAACAAATTATGCTTTCCTTGTAGAGATTTTTGTTGCAAAAGTTTGTTTCCCTAAGAATGTGAAGCTAATTAGCAATGTGACAGGATCAGAGTGAGGGTTTGATCACAAATTTGTAAAATTGGTTAAAATATGGAGTGCAAGTGCGCATGTAGAGCGTCGAACATCTGCCTCTGCGATCAGTTCTCTGTCGTGATGATACAGAGTTCACACTACTTGCAAAAGAGATTTTTTTTTCCTCCAACAAATAATGTAAATCTCCGACTTTAACTAATATGGATTAAAAATGCATGCAGTATAACATTTACTAATGCAATGGTGTTTTTTTTTTCCATTTATAATTTAGAGAAAAAAAAAGTTTTTATGTCTCAAGTTTATTTAATTATTTATTGACTAAAGAGATTACTAAAATATATTGATTTATATATAGTTTATGAAATGTCATATAAAATTGAAAGATGAGTTTATTATTTTGGAAGTTATTAGATATTTAAAAAAAAGTCTATACAGACAAATATTTTAAATCTTTCATTGAATTTATTAGTTGCATTTTATGAATATTTTTAAAATTTTAAATGTACGATTTTAATTATAAAATCAATTAAACGGTTTGAAAAATCATTAATGATTGATTTAGCTTTGTCAAGTTACCATGTATTTCTGTTTTAAGTGTGCAGTAATGTGAACTAAGCCATACACTACAAAAAAACAAAATAACGGTATAGTTACCATGATGAGTGAATTAGTAGTCTCTTTCTCTCTCTCTTCTCTCTCTCATATATATTTTTTTGCCAACAATACTAAAAAAAGTCGCTCAATAGGCATGGATCACGTTACACGTGACTTATGTAAACCTTTCTCTTAACGTAGATGCTGCCACGGACCGGCGAAGAGATTGACGTCTCGTTGCTGAAACAGAATAGGCACCATATGCCAAGAGGTAGGGAAACTTCTTTTTTTAAACCGAGTCTGGTTTAAATTCAAATTTTGGCTTTGAAATTGCGACTTGTTCCCAAACACTCAAATTTTCAATAACTTGATTCATTAGTTAATTTTTTAATATAATAGAGATGGTTTGGTTTGGTACTTTGGTTAGATTGTTTCATTACTTGAGAACTGAAACCGGTTTAGGTTCCTCAATACTTGACTCTTGGTTTTTAGTTACATAGGTTTAAGATCATTCTTAATCAAAACATAGCTACAATAAAAATAAAATTAGTAGAACACACTGCATTATTTACCGTCGAGTGTGCGAAGCTTCAAAAACTTCAAATGCACTTAAAATATTTACCACCTTAAACTTCAATTCAAAAGTAAAACTTCTTATCGACAATTGAGAAGCTTTGCCAATAAAAAAAAGTTAGGAATCAAAACACATATTTTTGTTTAGTTTTTGTCACTATGTGTGTTCATGTTAGGGATGGTACCTCAAATTATTAAGGTTATTCGAAATTCAAGGATTCGAGAAAATTTCAGATTCAAGACTCAAATTCTTAAATACTTTTTTCAATATTCAAATTGAAATTTGTTATATAGCTTATTGGTTGTTCAGAAATTATTAATTATAGTTTTAGGATGAACCTAACAACCATGTCCCCATATATTATTCTATTTATATTTATTATTTTATTTATTATTTTATATTCCATATATAATTCTATTTATATTTTACCTTATGTTCATCATTTTTTCCAAGATTCGGATTCGTAAAATAGTGGATTCAAACCAACTCTACTTTATGTACATCACAAATTAATATTCACATGACAATAATACAAGTTAATCAAATTACATGTTGTAATAGTAACTTAATTTAACGGCTTAAGATGAAATTATGTTTACAATATAACATTTTATAAATGATATTGTAACTTAAGGTACAATATATATATTTTTCCCCAACAACATTTTTTTTTTTTTTNTTTTTTTTTTTTTTCAAACATTAAAACTTTGATTTGGCTCTCTGAATATTTCTTATTATTCGATTTGACTTCACTTCAAATTTAAAAAAAATAGACTTCGCACATCCTTATTATTTACAATAGTTAATTTTTTACACCTGCCTCTCAGGATGATACATTTTTTAACTATCCATAACTTATTATCAATAGGAGACATAATTATTACTAAATGGATTAAGAATGGGTTTTTAAATTAAATGGGATTTCAAAGAGAAAAACAGATAAGAAGAGACCATTCATAAACCATGTAAAGCTGTTGAAATAATTGGATGGAGGGGAGGGGGCGTGGTAGGTACATCACAATGTCAAGTAACATGAATACTGACCCGCCTCGGTGGCCGCATGTTCTAAGCCGCTACTCTTGCGATATAACAAAATGTCGCAGATGAGGAGATCAGGGTTTTTATCCCAGTCGGGTGTAGTGAAGGTGTTTTTTTTTTATAAATGGTTTCCCACTTTCCCAACACGCAAATGCGGGTAGATTACCTCTAAATTCAACTTTCCTAATCCCTAACATATTAGTGTAATTACTACATAAGCGTATAACCCGGATGGGTAGTANTTTTTATAAATGGTTTCCCACTCTCCCAACACGCAAATGCGGGTAGATTACCTCTAAATTCAACTTTCCTAATCCCTAACATATTAGTGTAATTACTACATAAGCGTATAACCCGGATGGGTAGTAAGACGCGGTAGCTAAAAAAAAATCTAAAAAATAATTACAGATCTTATTAAATCTGAGTCCCTCTTTTAGTGTGACAAAAACCTCCCTATGAAATAATAACATTCACTCCTTATGTGAAACGTCACATAACACAGGTCGGAGGAAAGGAGTGGAAAAAAAAAAAGGTAATAAAAAATTAGTTACATGGCTTATGGATGACCCCTTAATGGAACCAAAACTTGCAAAACTGTTATAATCAAACCATCACTAGTTTACACTTATAATTTTATACAACACTTAAGTTCATTTAAATTACATTTGAAATCTTAGAATATAAAAATACAATACAAAAGAAAAGTGGCCCCAAACGGGAGGATAGAAAGACAAAGCCTACAAACTTACCAGAAAACTGTAGGCCTCAAAGTTCACAATTAAAAACACAATAAAACATATAATTATGAAATTGTCAGGACACAGCAGCCCTGTGTTTTGATGTGTTTTTAATCATGAACTTTGAAAAATAAAGTATAAAATTTACAGGCTAAATAAATCTATTAAATTATATTTGTAGGAAGGCACAAGAAATGAGGAATCAGAACCAATACAACATTGAGGATGTTACAATTCTTGTTTGATAAACAGTTTCCTGAGCTACACTACTACTAACGGACAAAGATCTGTTGTACTACAACTATATATAAAGAAAGGGTATTTTTAAAGTGAAAAAAATGTGTGGACAAAGGAACTTCAGTGATAGTTATTTTATAATGAAATGTATATATTAACCCATTCCCGGGTGTGAGCGCTGAACAACGTCTTTGTTTTCCCGAACGTTCCCTGGCGTGAATTGACGTTTCATTGCAATAAGTTATTGTAATGCCATCTATCAATAAACCACTGTACCGGGCCTGTGTAGATTGCTGTGCTAAACATGCGCCAAGGAATGGATTAAGGGGCGAGAAAATGGAAGTGGTTAGCTTAGTTTAGAATTGTAATTTGTAATATTTATCGAAAATATAATATTTTTCAAAATATGATTTTTTTTATTATCTTTTTTTATAAATAAAATCTTTGTACATCGAGATGTCCTGTTCCTTAAACGCCTGTCATAACTTCATTAAAATTCAAGAAAATGTATACATGAGTCTTACAAAGCAAGCCAACACTTTTCAACAACACCACCACCACCATAATCCGCCTAGAATTAATTATCTCTTCAAATATATACGTTTGAGTGAGCTATTTTTATATTACAGTCTAATGTCATTGAATATGGTAAACTTATTGTGACTGATGTAAGGTACCGTAGTTTATTGGTACACTTAGTATGCAAATCTATTAACAGTTAACGCGGGTATTTCTTAGTAGATCTAAGGCTTCACCCTTGCAATAGTCTGAATCGCAAGTCATGGTTCAAATTCCAGCCGAGAAGCATGAAGGATGCTTTTGATAAATGGTTTCCTCATTCTCCCTCTAAAATAATTGTGCATTTCTTCTATGGCTATTTGAATACAGTAAATATAACAAAACCTATCAGGCTGTATTAAAAGAATGTTTTCTATGTTCTGGATATATTTAAAACCAACAGTCTTTAGAGGAATCCGACACCTTAGAAAAGTCGATAGCGTGTCTGTCTACTGAACTAAGGGTCTCAGGTTTGATTCCCAGCATATCAATGATGGACTGTGGGTTTACCCTTTCACATTGATGAATTAATGGCCGGGGACTGGATGTTGTGCCTGTCCTAGTCTCAAGTTAGATTATAAGGCATATGAAGCTACGACTCAGGCCACAGGCTGGAAACAGTAATAGATGAAGTGTGGTTTTAGGAGGAGCATGTTAGCTGCCCCGAGGAGAAACCAGATTAGGAATGAAGTTATCGTGGAAAGAGTTAGGGTACATGGAGTACATGAGATAGTAGAGGAAGCAAGACTTGAGATGGTATGGGCATGTAATGAGGATGGTAAAGTAAACCATCCCAAGAATATGGAGATGAAGTATGTACAAAAAAGACCATAAGAAGTACTAAGAAAGAGATGGAAGCAACAGATAACAACAGGTGTGCAAGTGAGAGGATAAGAATGGAAACAAATTGAGGAGGAAGATGGAGGCATTTAACTATAATGACCTGGCCACAGGCTGGATACAAATTGTGATTTTATGATGATGATGATGATGATGATAACAAAAATACAGTATAATTGTCATAGGTAAAGCTTTATCCAATAGCTATAAGAATTACTAGATCTACTTTCACGTAATCATATGATTTTCAGCTGTAACTTTTGATAGGTATCATCAATTTCTTTAGAATAACACAACCTTTGTAATAATGTAATAGAATGTTATCAACGTTGACCGTAAAAATATTTGTTTGTATACTCTAAAAGGCTTGTTGGGAGCCAGCAACATGTAGAACAGAGTGTACACTTAAAATTAGTAATATGCAGCTACAGAAGTAAATAGTTAAAACTAGGAATAGTTGCTATTTAGAACGGCCGCCTAGCTTACAATTTACATTCCTAGTCTTTAGACAATGTCTTCTGTACTGACCATGTAAATTCCAGCTAGGGATGAGCGGCCGGCTCATGACCAAGAGTTCCTCCAGGGACAAACTGACTGACTAGCAGGACAGTTGTGTCTGGTACTTCATCAGAGGATGTTGTCAAACTTAAAACCCCTGCATGGTCCAAGAAGATAGTAGAGATAGGGTAGTTTACCCATTGACAGCTACTATGTATTGTAATAACAAATGTGTATGTTTATAAATAATTGTATATTTTATATTCCATGTTATTAAACTATTTAGTTATAGAATAGTAAACATCTCTTGTGTTAATTAAATGTGTGTGTGTGCTCCCATCCTCTGTGAACTGGCGAAAGGTCATAACAGGTTTATCCAATGAAAATTAAACTGTACATTAATATCACTACAATACAAGGGGGAATACTAGGATTTATTTTGGAATATAGGTAAAACTTTTAAAAGGTTTGCACACTCTTGATGTATATCACTAAAAGCAGAATTAAGATGCATTCAACCAACATTTCTCATTAATAGTCTTGAAACATATATTTAAATCATTCTCTATAAGTTAAGTCTAAATAAAGCAATGATTAAAATTAATTAACCAATGAACATCTCCATGGTTATTAATTAAAATTTTAAAAAGCAATCCAAACTACGGTTGCCATCCATTCCCAAAATAAATAGTTTGAGAGGATCGTATACCTTCGTCTTCTGAGAGAGGCGTTTTGTCCGGGAAGGCCAAAATAGCCTCTAGGGATGACCATGCGGGCGTTCCCTTGGGCGGGCCTCGACCCGCCGTGAGAGAGGAGCAGGGTAAGGTGGGCCGCGTAGCCGTCCTGTAGGACCGTCGACAAGGAGTGGTGTTTCTTGGAGACTTTGCCAACCACAAAGATTTGTTTGGGTTTCAGCCCGATGGAGGTGTACACGCTTATGTCCTTACTGCTGCCGTATGACGCGTGAATGATTACACCATGCTCCTATACAGTGCGAGAAAAAAAGGACAAAAATATTTATTTGATCAAGATATTTTTTAATACCAAGTCTTATAACTTGTTTTGGTTACACACGTATGTACTAATTACGATAATGTGTTATGGATGAGGAGGGTTGAATTTAGAGGAAGTGTATCAGCATTTGTGTGTAGGAGATTGAAAAATCATTAGGGAAAACCACCCTTAGTACACCCAACCGAGAATGAAACCATAATCTCCCGGCCACTGGTGGTCCAGTATTATGCGAGTGACATTAGAGGATTTGACCACCGAAGAGAGATTGATCAATATTAACAACTCCCACATCAAACTGCAACAAATATCAGCCAAGACAATGAAAACTTGCTCATTAGAGGATAGAAAAATCCAGAATATGCCTAGTTCTTAAACTAAGATAATCAATTGTTATTTTACTCTCCATCCATCACGCAATCCAATACCATCAATTTAACAACATCGCATTCTTCATTTATTTGAAAAAGTATCAGGACAACAAGAAGTTGATAGCTATGTCATGACTGGGGTGCAGATTTTTAGGCACCAAAAATGTTTAAAATAGGCAGGCAACTAAGGAATTAAAATTATATAATTTAGGTACCAGAATAGACATTTTATTTTTTTTAAAAAGTTTATAATGGATTTTATTACCTACTATTTTATTGCCTATAGCCGATTCACATTGCTGTTATTTTTTTAATCTTAATCTAAAGTAGAAACATTAGAACACATACTTAAGGCTGTGTCATACTGTGCTACTTTATTAGCTTAGTGAGACATAAAAATAGCAGTTACTAGCCAGCGAGTGGAAAAGCAGTAGCTAGAGAGATCAACTTTTGGCACTACTTAGGTACTAGCCAGTGGCCGACCTTGAGGGTCACGTGACTCACTCATCGCTAGTGAGTAGTGATATAGTCACCCAGTGTGACAGAGGAATTGTGGTGCAATAGAGGATGTTATTCATGACCACGTGATTGTATCCATGTGTGCTGTATTTATTTTGTGTGGAAATCCAAGCCACACAACCATGTGATTTGCTGTTCTCGCCGCTACTAATTGCAGCTACCTTAACACAATGTGACATAGAAGTAGCTGAAAATTGTAGTAGCTGCTTCTTAGTAGCGGCTAGTGAAGTAGCACAGTGTGACACACCCTTAAGTAAGATTTTTTAGCACCATGTCTTACTACTCATTCGAGTTATATGCTTATCAATATTTACATAAAAAAATGTATAGTAAATACAAATAGTAACCAAATTTTAAACCTTCTTTCTTACCATTCAATCATTATAACATTCATACATTCAGTTAAGTGTAAAATTACTGGTCTGGGGCCTGGTTGTTAAATTCATCCTATAATTATAATTGATTCAGAATCACCAATAAGAAGAATTAATGGTCTAAAACAAATTTAAATTGAAAGATTGAAGAGATTTTAAAAAAATATCTGATGTTCGAATCTCGAATAACCTTAAATATTTGCGAGTCGTATTCCTATTAGAAATTTTTCAACATTTGATATAATTTTTCTTTTCTTACATTCTGATTTTCTTCACACTAAGTGTTAAATTAATGGTCTAGACGCTAGAATAGTTGTTCTCAACCTTTTTTTGTTCACGACACACTAAGTACTCGCGGCACACTGAACGTGCAAGTTGGCAACACTGAGGGAGACTCAGACATACACATACACAGAGAAAACTTATCTCAGTTAAACCGTAAATAAATGTATATGTGTTTGCCCTTTTTTTTTTCACGTAATACATGACAAGATTAATACGGGTGTGCGAAGCTTCGTAACTTCAACTTGGCCTTGACACAAATAAAAATATTGATAGCTAAAACACTCCATATATTTTCCATTATAGCCATTCTGAGATTTTTTTTAAATTACAAATTAATATTTATTTGAGAAAAGTCAGAATAAATTGTAATGCATGTTGTGATTTGTCAGAGTAACACGGAATATTACAAACAATTGTGCAATAAAACATTTTCCAAGTAATTTTAGTGCATAATGTAATTTAAATAACCACAATATAATATTTTTTCAAGCATAAAACAACTAAAAGAAGGTATTTGAATGTCAATTCGGCTTCGAGAATATTTAATATATTCGATTCGAATTCACTTCGAATTGAAAACTTGGACTTTGCACACCCCTAAAGATTAAATTTCTCATTAATTACTCAACTCTTTGACTCGTGTTTTTCATTTATATTACTATTTGTTCCTTTTACATGTTCATATCCAAATGATCTATTCATCTTTCCCCAATTTCCTCTTTTTACTTTGTTATTGTTGGTTTCACCTTTTTAGGAAGTTGCATTGTGCGTTTCACACTCCCTCCCGATGAGTTCCGAAATAAAACACCTCAAAAAGCGAAAAGAGGATTTCCTTATAGAGATATATTCAACTCTTTGATTGTAAGAAAAGGAGAATAAATATTTAAAAGCTTTAAAATATTCTTTTTTTATTTATTTTAATAAATTAATATTTGATTAATTTTTTCTATTAAATAATAAAATAACATCGAAAATTTCACTGTACACCTAGTGAATTTCGCGGCACACCCTTTGAAAACCTTGCTGCTCTAGGGTCTTGGTGTTGGGTTTTTTCCTCAATTATGTTGGTCTATGGCCCTATTCGGTGTCATAATAGCTCTAAAAAAAAATTGAATAAAAATTTGAATACAGAACAAATATATACACAGATCTCAA